>WEDG01009003.1:0-40171 GCA_017591395.1 Schistocephalus solidus | reverse complement strand
ATACATACGTGCTCTATTTTATATTCCTTTCATATCCATGACTCGAATTGATTCATTTAATAGAATTTAATATTTGGTTAGCGCCGGGAAGGCACCGTTTAAACAAACTTAAAACCGAAATAAAATTATGACAGTGTGCAAATAAAATGTACACATATGTGATAATGTAAGTAGAACTTGTCCTGTTAGGGCAATAGTTAGTGATATTTGAAATGAATTGTGAACTAGACAAAAGGCAGTGAAAATCCCCTACCTTGAAAACGGAAACAGAGTTAAATAGTCCTCCATTTTCGAAAAGACAGTAGGGGAAAATAGAATAAGAAAATAAGGTAGAGTAGAGTAAGCTAATACTACAGTAGCAGTTCAGAATGAGATAATGAAAAGTCAATATGGTTCGTTCTTGATTACTTAGGCACATGAAACAAAATCTGGCGAAAAATCATCAGTGGAAGTGAGGCCTTGGCATCTCAGGATCCAGAATTGATTTGTGATGCTGCTTTTATCAAACGAAATGGGAGGATTATTGACTGCGTACGTACAAATGACCTCCATTTTTGATTACCTAACAGTTATTTTAGCAGTTATTAGGACAGCAGTAATTAGTTCAACAAATTCATAATCTACTGAGAGTATATAACATTGAAATGCTTGCAGAGACTAGTCGCTTGTAAAGCTATAGCTTTATCGTCTGATCTAGATCGATTCATCAAATATAATTTGATGACTGTTTGATAGCATTGTTATTTTATTATAACTGCAGGGTTCATGTCCCTACCCCGTTTTCAACTTTTCTAATCGGCCAAACCACATACCTGAACGATGCGCTCGTCTCTGAATATCTCCATCGCTAGCATCTGATTGGATGTGATGGACATTCGAATCGACCGCGGCCGACTCTACCTCAGTCAAATGAACACTTGAAAATCCATAAATGACAGACTATTCTCGACCCAAAAAATAATTAACATAAAACATTTATTCAATTCACTTCAATTTATTGGGGAAAAAGGCATGGGCCTTTGAATACTGTATTTGTAACGTTAAATTAAATGCGGTATACAGTGAAACCGCGTGTGTAACGAAATTTCAAAGGCGATCATAAAATATGACAAGTGATGCGTGAGTCTCGAGGGTTAAGTTAAATTCCTTATGGCTCCGGCTCATTTTAGAACATTAATCTGTCAAGGTTCCTTTAAAAGCCTTCCAGCGATGGTGACATCACAACGTCTACAGGAGGGCATTACATAGTTTGAGCACTCTGGCAGAAAAAGAGAACTTGCGTACATCTAGTCTTGCCAGCTGGAGGTGCAGTTTCAAGGAGTGAACTCGGAAATGGGTCGGGGCAGCAAATTCAAAGAAGTCCGGGAATTCCAGGCCACAATTCACTCCTTTCACGATGCGGAATGATTGCAGGAGATCCCCGCGCATGTGTCTATAACTCAAACGGAACAGATTAATATTCGATAGGCGGGTGGCAAATGGCAAGTAGCTATAACTCTTAACCATTTTGGTCGCTCTCCTTTGTACTCTTTCGAGACATTTCTGATCTTAGCGAAGAGACCTTCATCGAAATCCAAAAAGGCTCGTCAAATGGCATGTAACACAGTCATTGCGCACTTCGCCACTCTCAAGCAGTGAGAGGACGGTTTTACGGTGGTGGTCGTCAGTACACCAAGGTCCTTTTGGCTTTCAACGTCTTGTAAGGCTTCGCGGTTGAGATAGTAGCTTCTATTGGTGGTAGATCCGGCTGGGTTGCCTAAGCGATTTATTGTACACTTATCGACGTTAAACCGCAAAAGCCAATGATTTGACTACTCCTCCAACCTAGTTAAGTTTATCTGCAGTTTTTCTACGTCGACAGGGCTCTGGATTACATTCTAGATTTTCATGTAGTCGGAAACCATCGCTGCTTTACAGTCCAGATCCCTGAAAAAATCTTCAACGTATATGAGGAATAGTATTGGCCCTAGTACTGAACCCTGAGTAAGCCCACTATCGACCACAGCAGAACTTTACCTCTATTGGCCGATGCAGACAATCTGGCGCCAACCCATGAGGAAGTTTTTGATCCACTTGAGGAGGTACCCTCTGATTAAAATTCTTTCTAGCTTGTATAACAGTCTCTGGTGCGGCACATTGTTGATGGCCATTTGAAAGTAAATGAAGGCGATGTGAACCGCGTGTCTTTCTTCAAGTGCTTGGGTCCAGCTTCGGAGAGATTGCAGCAAATGGTTTGTGAAGGATCTTCCTTTTCAGAACCCGTGTAGACAGTTTGATAAAATATTATGTGTCTCTAAGAATTTCACAAATTAATAATAATAATAGTTTTATTTAATGCCGGTTTACAGGCATTGTCAGATGAAATATTCAGTGGGGATCAGTCTGTTATTTAGGAGAATAAACTGCCGCCTGTAAGTCATTTTAAGTCACTTTAAGTCACTTTATTGAGGTTAAAGGTTTTCGCCCTTAAGCTCCCTATTTACATGCGAAAAATGTCAATATTACAAACGTTTACCGTGATAAATCTGACAAATGAAAATGTAGGGTCATCGGTATGTTTGGGCCAGGCGCAATCTGTCACTGCTTACACAATCTTGATTATATTTACAAAACGTTTCTCAGAAAATGAGTATCTAGTTTGAAGTTAAATGTGTAAACAGTTTCTGAAAGGACCACCTCGTCAGGGAGTCCGTTCCATGCTCCAACGGCCCTCTGTGAAAAGGCGTTCTGACGGACTTCCGTGTGGACAAACTTCCTCTGAAGTTTTAAGGGATGACCCCGCAGATGTTCCGTCCCAGCCAATTCGAAGAAGTCAGCAAATTCTAGGGCACACTCGCGGCCTCTGAAAATCCGGTAGGTTCTGATGAGGTCACCGCGTAGTTGCCTGTAATTTAGAGGCAACAAACCAAGGTCATCGTGTGCAAAGGAACGACGTATCTTTTTGTTCTCCGACTTGGACAGTTTGAAAATCGTTAACACTTCGATTGTTCTGATTCTGACATTAAAACTGCCACTGCAGGAACGTAATTGCTCTTTGGAATTTTCTGGAAATTTTCTTGTACCGATTTACCTCACAAAACGACATCAAATTAGAATTTGTTTATCACCTTCGTCGACTTGATAAAAACAGCCTCTTCACCAATAAATACTGTCAACCGCTCAGTGAACCAAAAGTGCAAAACCCCTTGAAGATCTGAACTTATCCAGGACCTTTGACCTCTACAAACGGCTGAGTCGTTCCTGAATATTCTTCCTATCATTTATTGTTTTTAAAGTGGATTTTGAACGAATAGGCGCATTTATTGCTCATATTGTTTCTATTGCGGCGTCGTTGGACCTCCGTTTGAAATTCGCTCGTCTCCAAGCTTTTTGATTTTTGGCCAATAATCTGTTCCCCAAAGTCAGGACTAAAACGAAATAAGTTGTCATTGGATCACTTCGAAGGCTGCATCATTCTTTGCTTCGTATTAACATTCGATGGTGAATTCCGGTTCGGAAAGCACTTCTTTTGTGCTCAGTAAACTATTCGCTTGATAATTTAAGCTGCTCGTTAAAACTTAACGCATCCTCGTAGAGATCTTGCTGGCATAGGGAAACGCAAATGTTCACGACCCAACCATGCGAGAAAATTATTCACCGCTTCAGCCATGACTCGAAACACCCAACCTCTCGATTAGCTACCGATGCTCTTGACCGCTCGGCCAAGCCCGGGAAGCCAGCAGAAAAACAAATAGTATACACTACAAAAAATAATGATCTCTCCTATCTTTTGTTTACCGTTTTTCGATTTCATGTGACAAAAACTTACCAGAAATACTCAAGTCACTCTCAGCAGACCGAGGAAGAACCACAAAGCAGCAATAATGAAGAAAGCAGTAAACTACTGAACATTACCAAAACTAAGCTAAACAGTGAAGGGCTGGCACACTGTGATGGATGCCGAGGACTCACAACCAGAGTTTTGAGATTAGAAGGAGACCTCAATCTCCTATCGGAAATAATATCAGTCCTCATAAAACATAATAAAATTAACTCGCCGAAACACGATGCAAATGAGCCGAAAAACATCAGCAAGCTAGAACATAATCATCACAAGGAAACGGTAGAAGTCAATAGGCACAACATTAAGCGAAACAAAAAGAGAAAAGAACGAAGTCATTAGAACAAACCTCTGAGTCAGTTGAAATACAGATGACCAGAAAGAAAAATAAGCGAGGAGAAATTATGTCTTGCGTTTCCCCAGGTTCGGGAAATCTGGTGCACATAGAACCCGACTGCACAAAGTAAATCAGCGATCGACGGTCTCTGAAAAGTCGAAAAACAGTAATCGTAAGGTTTCTTTACTGCCACGGACGAGTGACAGCAGCATGCTTTTTACATGTCCATCGAACAAAAATGAAGCAGGGCATGGTAGCCAGCAAAGTAATGGCGAAAAAGTGGCCTACGACTTATCGACAGACCTGGATGCCATAAACCAAAATGCAGGGTTTCCCCAGGTGCTATTCGAGCAAACGCATTGTCAGGAGAACTCACGCAGATTGAAAGGTCCATAGAGATGTCTGCAAATGAACCAACAGGCTCACCGATGAAGACAAATTTGAACACAGTATTAAAGACTGTATCAAAGGGTATGATTCAACCTTCAATCACTAAAAGGAAAGCAGGGATGCAGAAACGAGTTTTTCCCTGACAGGTCATTTTTGTCTGGTAGTTCAGGAGTCTCAGAGGCTACTGGGGAAATGCCAAAAGAAAGGGTAAAACAGGATCTGCTGACATTCCAAAATTTATTGAATGATACGCAAGAAACTGGTGTGACAGTCGACATCAAAAAGATCTTTCGATTAAGACCTTTCGTTACAAATGAAACGCATGAGGTTCGACCAAGACCATTAAAAGTCGTTTTGGGGAGTAAACAGCAGGTAGATCTATTGCTCTCGAAAGTCCCAACTACGAAAGAATCATCGTGGAGTTTTTCAGCCCTGATTACTCTCCCACCGATCGGATGAAAATGAGGACACTGGTAGCAGAATTGAAAAGACGTCAATATGAGGGGAACAAAACTTGAAAAATAGTAGACAACAAAATAGTCAAAACGGTGCGCTCGTTTTTATGGGAACATCCGGTGAAATTGACGGCAACCACGCCTGTCAAAAGCCCTACAAATGCCTATAGATTTTGAACCCAGACAGGAGACTGGATATATCTTGTGAAATATCAGCAAAAATCTCCATGTGGAAGAAAAGAACTAAAAATCTTCAGAAATCGAGGGCAAAGGAAACAAGATTAAAAATGATGTACACAAATGTGCAGAGTCTATTGAACAAAATGGATGAAATTAAAACTGGTCGTGGACCATTTTGCAACCCTGACTTCATAGCTCTAACTGAAACATGGTTAAATGAACAAATCGCAGACACAGAAGTCCGAATAGACGATTTTCAGCTTATCCGCATGGATAGAAACGGACGTAGGGGTGGTGGAATCGCAATGTTTTATACGAGAAGGCATTGACTTTTATTCCGGATGGGCCCTCGCCAAATAAGATCTCGTCTTGCGAAATACTTTTGTTGTAAACTGAAAGTCCCAAACCAACCAGACCTCCATATTGCCGTGGTATATCGACCCCAGGTCAGCGAATGGACATCGACGAAGCACTCATCACAGAGGTAAAAAGCAAATCTGCCGTAGCAAACATTTATTAATACTTGGAGATTTCAACGATCCCGATATCGATTGGGTGTCAATGTACTGTTCGCGATCGGAAAATTCATTCGAACAGAAATTACTTCAGTTGGTAAATGACGAGTTTCTTACCCAACATGTCACAATGAAGACACGGTTCCGAAATGGGCAGCAGTCAAGCTGTTTGGATCTAATCATTAGTAGAGACGACAATTGCATCCTTGCATTAAGTTCTTACGTGCCGCTTGGACGAAGTGATAATTGTGTTCTTGCTTGGGAGTACAGTCATTTTTCTGTACCCAAACGTCGTGCAGTTAGGCAGAGAAATGTTTGGAAAGGGATTATCCCAAAATGAAAGAATTACTGAATGGGATAGACTGGAGTCCTGCACATGTACCTGACCCAAATGCTGCCTGGTTCTTCATTAGTAAAATTGATTCAGCAGTTGGTAGAAATTCTGCCCACTTAAAAGGCGATCATGCATCTCCCGACCCGAGTGGGTGACATCGGAAATAAAAAGGAACCTCAAGAAGAAAGAAGACTGTGGAGAACATATGCCAGATATCAACAACCCGAACATTTTTCCGCTTTTAAGAAACAGCGAAATCGGTGTCCGGATCTTCTGAGAAAAGAAAGATCAAACTTTGAGTCAGAAATAGTCAAAGACATACCAAGAAATTCGAAAAGGTTTTATGCTTACGTTAATAAGGCAAAACGAAATCGCGACAGCATTCCTTGTCTTAAAGACAATCAGGGAAACAGGTTAACTGATAACTCTGATAAGACCTGCCTCTTATCCAATTTCTTTATGTCCGTGTATACCGAGGAACCATTTTTTTGACGAGGGAATATACTACAGTACTGCCACATCTACAAACTTAATAAGCTCGGTTTCGTTCCCAATGGACACAGTAAGAAAAACTCTGAAACAGCTACAGCCCACTAAATCACCTGGCCCAGATGGTATATCCGCAAAAGTTTTCAATGAACTCACAGAACAGCTGGCCTCTCCGCTTGAAAGTTCGATGGAGGCGGGGGCTCTGCCTACCGAGTGGTAGATAGTCAACATAACCTCCATCTATAAAGGAGGAGAGAGGACATCACCAAACAGTTTCCGACCAGTCAGCCTCACAAGTATCTGTTGCAAAATGATGGAGAAGATAATCAAAACGGAACTGATGAGGCATCTTGAAGAGAATAACTTGCTTAGTTCATATCAACATGGATTTCGAAGTTGTCGATCCTGCCTCACAAACTTGCTCACATCCATGGAAAGTTGGACAAATCATTAGAAATGGGTTTGTCAGTCGATGCGGTCTACATTGACTTTAGCAAAGCATTTGACAGGGTTCCACACAAACATCTGATCTTTAAGCTCCGTCAAATGGGTGTGACTGGCAACCTACTCAAATGGTTGGCCGACGTTCTCACAGACAGGCGCCAGCGTGTTTGTATCGGAGACACCAAGTCTCACTGGGAAACCGTTCACAGTGGAGTTCCGCAGGGCAGCGTTCTGGGTCCCATTTTGTTTTTGATATACGTAAACGATTGCCTGGATTGTCTGACATGCGAGAAGGTAATGTTCGCCAACGATTTTAAGTTATGGAACTGTGCGAATATCGCAAAGAAAGCTATGCGTATCTTAGGCGCAATCAGGAGGTCCTTCGTTAATTTTGACAGAGAGTTTTTTGGGCACGTGTTTGGGACATTTATCCGGCCGGTGTTGGAATATTGCGTTCAGCCGTGGCGCCCTTGGACGAAACATGACTACGCTCTGCTGGAGAAAGTTCAACGGAGGGCAACGAAACTAGTCAGTGGATTGGAATGCCTACCCTATGAGGGCCGACTAGAAAGACTTAAAATTTTTCCTCTCTCTTATGGGCAATACAGAGGGGATATGATCAAAGTCTTCAAACTGGTCAGAGGACTTGATTGTGCTCTTCAGATGGCCAACTTTTTTGAATTGGCAAACATGACAAGTCTCTGAGGTCACCAATACAAATTGAAAAGAATTCACGCCAAACTTGAAGTGCGGGCCAACTTCTTTTCCCAACGGGTGATTTACGAATGAAACAAACTGCCAGCCTCATTTGTTCAGGCTGAAAGCGTTGAAATGTTTAAAAGAAGACTTGATGAACATATATTTAGTCGACAGCAATGATTGATATACTAAAACGACTATCGCCACGTAACATTTGCTTGTTTTGCTAGCGTCTATCTGTAAATAGGGTTTTCAAAGGCTCTGCCTATCTCCCTTATATATACTGAATACTGAATTAAATCAAGTTCAACCAGTCTCGCTTCGTAAGGCAGATTACTAAGATTCTTGACCATCATCGTAGCCCTCGCCTGCACTCGTTCCAGCTGTAGATAATCCTTCTTAAACCACGGACGCCAGGCCTGGACGGCATATTCCAAGTGACATCGAACAAATACCCCGTAGGTTTTTCGAAAGAGTCAGGTCAAGGTCAAGGGCGCGTGGACCGATTTTTAAAGATAAGTGAACGGATTATTTTTACCATATTTATTGCCCCTAGCAGTGAACTGTCTGTTAATTGTTAGTTTAAAAAAAGCTCTTTTTACTGCTCCATATTATTTGTGGCGGCCATATAATCAATTGGACTAATAAGCTGCGCTTTGCCTAAATGTGGTTAAAATTGTGCACGGTTTGTCGTTTTCTATTAACTGTTAGAAATCACCTGCCAGTTTAGCCTATTTAAGTTTACTCTTGTAAATTATTAACCCCCTTTTTTCTATTAAGTAAACCGATATTCCGTCTACTAGCTTACGATGTCCCGCAAGCAACTCGCAAAAAGACGAAAGGTTGCAGCTTCCCCTCCATCCTTGAGTAATAGAGTAATGGAAGGGGACCTATCTAGCGTATGCGAGACGTCGCAGCCCTCTGTAGATATTGTAAACTCTAAAATCCCTTTGGTAACTCTGGAACCTCTTGATGCTCTTATTGCCCAAGCCTATACCTCGAGCCTGAGCGATGAGGAATTTATCTTAACCCTCGAGAGTCGTGCACCACTTGTCATATTTTATGAACGCCTTTTGTACCTTTGCAACCCACACGCTTTCTCTGTATACCGCACTTAATTTTACGTTACAAATAGGGTACTCAAAGGCCCATGCCTATTTCCCTCAATACATTGAATTGAATTGAATTGAATCGATCTTCGTCTGACGAATAAGTAGATTTTTTGCTTAAAGGAACTATGACCAATGCCTCTGACACAGTTATCCAACAGGCTTTTCAAGTCATTGGGATAATTAGCTGCGAAACCGAAGAACGGATAAAACGCAAGCATAATTTTATACTGCGTAATATTCCCAGTTACATATCTGCTTTCGACGGCGCGCGTTTGTTTCTGGAAAGCAGTGGCTTGGGATTCAGAGTCGCGTATGCTAAACGACTCCACTCGCTCAGTCGTAATGTCCCCATATTAGTCACACTCTTTTCCTTGATAGAAGTTGAGTTCATACTCTCTAGGAAGGAGATAAGTAGAGAATTTTGTCGAAAATGGCATTCCTCGGTTTCCCCTGACCTCACCCCAATGCAGAGAAAACTGTAAAATTTTAAATTGTCGACAAGCAACAGAGAAATGACTACCGCTGTTGCCACGTTGAACTAATAGCCTCCAATTTCATCTACGGTTTCGCCATCTGAATCCCCAGCTAACTCTGCACGGAAACCGACCTTGATTAAACTTTTCGGATCCCAAGAAAACAGTACATCCTTTTTTTCGTTCTCAAGCCGGCAGTACTCCTCCTATTACGATAGCCATACCAAGTGTACCAGTTACTCCTGGTAAACCAACGCAGATTTCTAGCTCAAAGACAAGTCCGGTTTAGGTCTCAACAACTCGAAAACCGCAAAAATTTAGCCTCTCCACGAAAACTACTCCGTTATGATCGCCTATTTCTCCATAAAACATCCCCATCGCAACAGCGTCGAATTTTCCAGCTATCATCCAGACCTCATACTGAGGCTGATAAACAAAACATACAAGCATTCTCGTCCAAAAATAGTGCTTCTGGGCCAATCACATCAGTGCATCCCCCACCCCGCAGCCAATTTTCTCTACGGTCGTTCACCCAGTTGTCTCTCAATACAAAGGGTCCTGCTGGACTACTGGACTCATCTGACCTTCTGTGTTACCTTAATAGTAATACTTTGCAGTATCCTGTCCAGGAATTTCCCGGTCGTGCCCCAATAGCTAGCAGTTGTGCTCAGTTCCCCTGTCTGTCATTTCCACCACCATATTTTACTCCCCTTCACCCACATCAGGCGCGTATGATCCCACCTTTTTTCCATTACAGGGCGGGAGCACCCGCCTCCTTTGTTCAGTGGCCCGTGAACCACTGGATTAATTAGGCACTCTCCCTAAAAAACAACCACCTTGCCCACTTAAACTGTTCGTTCTTAATGCCAGATCCTTGCTCAATAAAATGCCCCTGCTTCAGACTCTAGTCTTTGTCCACTGTCCAGATATCGTTATAGTAACTGAAACATGGGCAACATCTGCCGTAGCCGACCACGAACTCTCTCTTATTGGTTATACTTGTACTCGAAATGATCGCCGTGACAGTCGTGGTGGAGGAAGCTGTATCTATATTAAACAAGCGCTGGCATTTCGGACCTTAGATCATCCACAATTTACTGCGGTTGATGAGAGCTGCTGGCCTCAAATTACCTTTAAAAATAGGAACTCTTTACTCATTGGCTGTGTCTATTGCCCGCCCAATACCAGTGAGGATTTATATCGTTGTCTCTCACAAGCATTCCATGCTGCAGTTGACTTAAATTTTAAGTATTGCTTAATTGTAGGTGATTGAAACCTTCCTGACATTCGCTGGTTTCCGGTCCCCTCCGGCTCCCATAAAGTTCGAGGACTTCCTCGAGGCCGTAGATATTGGCATGTGGACCCAGGTTGTTGACTTCCCTACCCGAGGATCAAGCATACTTGATCTAATTTTCTGCAGAGGTTGCCTGCCTTTGACAGTGTCATCATTAGGCCCACTTGGGAGCTCAGATTATGATATCGTTGTTTCTACACTACAACTCAAAACCGATGAAACGCTTTCCAAAAATAAAGCTTTTTCTTTGATTTTCGATTAGCGCTTTCGACAGAATTATTGATACATCTTAACTCCCACGACTGGTCTAACTTCTTTATGTGTCAGGATGTGAACACCTGTACCGGTATGCTTTACGAAGTTTAAGATCCACTTATTTCTCGTTTTGTTCCCCGTAAGAAATTAATTAATGTCACGGATGAGGTTTATATCGCTTTATCTTTTCGCCGTAGGTTGCGTAAACTCTCTCGTCGATTTCATTTGCAAAATGACATTTCCGTTCTGCCCTTGATTCACCGTATTTTTGAGCAGGCTAAGAGGCTAACCGAAGAAAAACGGCTAGCCGAAGAGGTCAAATAGGTCGAAAACCGTTCGTTAAATGTAGCGAAACTTTTTTCACGCGCAATAAGAACCCATAGTAAAACATGGCATCCCGTACTACTGGACTCCGTTGGCAATCCTGTAGTTGATGACAAATTGACGGCTGATAGTTTTAACGTTTTCTTGTCCAGAACATTTATTGATAATTCGACCGCTCCCCTTCCGCCCATCCAGGTTTTGTACCGGTGCCGTCCTCGAGACCATAACTTTTACCCTCTGGGACGTAACCGTAGCCATTCGACGTTTTCGTCAATCTTATAGTCCTGGACCAGATGGCGTACCGATCAGTATTATAAAGGCGGATGCTAATGATATTTTCCCGTCACTTCTATGTAAGATATTTAATCTATCTCTTGAAAGTGAAACCTTTCCCAGTGTATGGAAGAAATCGCACATTCTACCTATCCCCAAACACGGAAAATCTACGTCATTTGACGATTTTCGGCCAATCAACACACTGTCCGCAGCTTCGAAAATCTGGAGACCTTGATCAAAGATAAGATGATGTATCATTTAACTGAGAATAACCTATTGAGTGCAGCCCAGCATGGGTTCCTCAAAACAAGGTCTTTTGACACATGTCAGCTCTCTTTCTTTGATCATGTTCTACAATCTAGGGATAATGGCTTTGCACTTTACAAAGTCTATTTCGATTTCACCAAGGCCTTCGATCGTGTTGACCATGCCCTTCTTCTCCTGAAACTCTCCTCTTTCGGTATATGTGGTAAACTTCTGAGCTTGATATCTTCTTAACTGAGCTCTCGTACACAACATGTTAAGATCTCCAATGCTATCTCAAATTCGGCACGTGTGAGGAGTGGAGTTATTCAGGGTAGTGTGCTGGGCCCGCTTTTATTTTGTCTTTTTGTCAATGATGTGCCAGGTTTTTTTCGAAATGGTAGGCCCTTTATGTATGCCGACGATTTAAAAGTTGCCTATCGATACAAGCCAGCAGATCGCGACACCGTGCTTGATCTATTAAAAAATGATCTCGAGGCCTTTGCCAAGTGGTGCTGCCCATTGCGCCTTTCCCTTTCTTGGCACAAATGTTCCGTTATGGTTGTCGGTGACAACCATCAGCCTCATCTTAGCATAGATGGCCACGATATAAATGTACCTGGCGTTGTTAAGGACCTGGGCATATCATATTCCAACGGTCTCAATCTTTCAGAACATTGCGCCCTGATTGTCTCCAAAGCATGCAGAACTGCCGTGTTTATCCTCCGAAACTTCAAAACTATTGATATTAGACTCCGCCTTTATAAAATGTACGTTAGGTTTGGCCTGGAATACTGCTCGTTTCTATTTAGCCTTCTGCGCGCTTGCGAACGGAAGAAAATAGAATCGGTCCAGCACTTCTTCATGAAAAGAATTTTATCGTTGGAGCACCGTAATCTGTCATATCAAGAACGCTGTGGGCTTGTAAACATTGATCCCTTATGATTTCGCCGATTGCAGAAGGGACTCTTTTTGCTGTTTAAGCTTTTGAATAGTCGTACATTTAATCCCCCTTACCACTGTGAGGCAGCTTGACCATCCTCGGCGCAGCAGTCATCGCAATGTCTTTTTATTTCTTCCATTAGCTCGAACAGTTAAGTATCGACGGTTCTTTTCGGTAAACGCCATGGCCATGTGGAATAAACTTCCCCATAATATAAAAATCCAGCGGAGTTATTCTTTGTTTAAGATAATTATTACTAGTTTTTTGCATTCAGAACAGTTTCCAAGAATTCTGGGCACCGAAACGGTAGAATCTGTTTTCCTGTCCGATGGAGTGCGCGGCATCTGAACCCGATCCCAGGTGTTACCTTGAGGGATACGGCACCGTCTCTGCAGCCTGCACCCGCTGACTTTGGCAGACAGTGAGCAACCGTACACATATGCTTTCTTGCCTGGGGCCGAATCTCGGTTCCTAGCAAAGACAGAGAGACTGTATACAGACTGCAATTGTGTTAACCCTTCCCTGATCTGAATTGCTATCATCCTTACAGGCGGCAGTTTTTTCTCCTGAATAACATAAAGATAGGAAAAACATTTATAATGATATATATTCAGGAGTTTTTTTTCACTGCCAGCCTCTATCAACTGAATATTTAATCTGACAATGCCTGTAAACCGGTATTAAATACAACTATTATTATTATTATTATTATTATTATCAATCTGCACAAATCCACGTTTGAGCGCAAATAAGACCTGTGTAGCGCGTTTAGCTGCCTTTAAACACTGTGAAGATGGTTTAAGTGAGAAGTTTATTAGAACACCGAGGTCCTTTCGTTCCTCAACAATTGAAAGGGGCTGCCCATTGAGAATGTTTTGATAGGAATCATCCTCCTCACTGGTCCTTCTGGTACGCATCTTAGGACCACACACTTCCCAACGTTGAAATTAAAGAGCCAACGAGCAGGCCAGCTGCTAAGACGGTTGAGATCCTCTTGAAGTGTGTGCCTATCAAAATCAGATCTGATGACCCTCCACAATTTAACATCATCTGCAAACATGATGGCGCTGCAATCCAGGTCGTTGACACAGTCGTTGATGTACACTAAGAAGAGTAACGGCCCTAATACCGAGCCTTGGAGACACCACTTAGTCCCGGAGCTGGTGTTGACATTGAGGTATCGATGCACACAGATTGCAATCTACCTGTAAGGAAGTCTGCGATCCATATCAGCAGCATTCCTCTTATGCCAATTTCAGATAATTTGTAGATGAGACGTTTGTGTGGGACACTGTCAAACGCCTTCTTGAAATCAGTGTATATGACGTCAAACCTACCATTTTCGTCCAGTGCACGAGTCCACTGCTCTGTGGAGAGTAATAAACTAGAAAGACAGGAGCGATTCTGTCTGAAGCCATGCTGGAGATCTGAGAGTAATTGGTTTTCCTCACGGAACTTCATGGTTGCCTTCTTGATTATTGATTCCATTATTTTACAGCAAATGGAGGTAAGGCTGACAGGCCGATAATTATTGACATTAGATCGAGCACCACTCTTGTATATGGTGTATATATTTGCTGCCTTTAATTTGGATGGCAGTTTCCCTGATTAAAATTACGAATTAAATATATGCGCTAGTGGTTTGGACAGTTCGCTGGCCAGTTATTTCAAGAACTTGGCCGGTATATCGTCCAGACCAGAGGACTTCGCTTCTTTCAGATTTTGCAGTTCTCGTTCCACGAGAGGTTCCTGGAAGAGTATATATTCAAGCACTGGACCGGCGTCTATAACAACACTGTTGACGTGGTCAATCTGAAGTTCCGGTTCTCTAGTGAATACCGAGGCAAAAAACTGACCTAACTACTCGGCCTTGTCGCAATTTTCAACGACTTCAACACCATTCCTATCCATGGGTACTGCTACCGGGTCATTGTTTTTTAGTCGACTATTGATATAATGGAATAAAATTTTGGTTTATATTCAGCCTGTTGAATAATTCTTGATTCATAGTTCTTCCTCGCCTGACGAATCATTTTTTTACAGCGTTTCGTTGATGAAGTAATTCGTTGAAATGCTCTGCTGACCCTGTTTCCCTGAATACCTTCCATTTTTTATTCTTCTTCTTTAACTGCCTGTTAAGTTCTATTGCAAACCAGGTGAGGTGACTAGTCTTTTTTTGCACCTTCACTGGACAAAAGCAAATCAGCCTTCCATATATTTTGCATGCATTCCGTTCCATTCTGGTGCTGAAAATAAAGTGAGTAATCCCACATCAGCGTACTATGGTCACTCTTACCGAGGGGTGCAATAGAATACACTTCATCAATGCTAGAGAAGTCCTTCGTAAATACTAAGTCTAGGCAATTTGCTCTTTGGTTCTCTCTAAATCTCGTTGGTATGTTAACCTTCTGTACCAGAGGTTTGTCAAGAGTGAAATGCATAAGCTTGTGGCCGAAGGAAGTTGGTGCACTATCAACTGTCAGATTTACCCAGTCTACTATAGGTGCATTGAAATCTCCAGCAATAAGCCCCTCCTGGTGACTTGCTACTTCCTTGAGCAAATGGAAGATGGACTCATCAGCTGTACTTGGAATGTTCGGTGGTCTGTAGATCATCACGAATTGAAGGTTCTGTGAACAATCCTTTTTAATCTTTATCCAGAGAAATTTATATTCAAGGAAGATGGAGTGTGCTCGTTCGACTGCCGAGATTCCTGTCATAACATATACGGCCACTCCTCCTCCCTTTCTATTTTCTCGGTCTTTTCGAAAAAGTTGGTATCCATCTATCGAAACCTCGCTATCTACGATTTCGGCTTTGAGCCACGTTTCCGTAATGGCAACGATATCGGGCGTTCGGTCTGATATAATGCTTTTAGTTCATCTACTTTCGATAGGAGGCTCTGAGCATTGGTATAAAAACATCTCAATTTAGACTGGGTAAATCCTCCATATAGACTTCTGCGCATTTCGCGCGATTGAATACTAGAGTCTGTCATTGTTTTCCGAGATGAACTGGTGTCCATCCCGCCGACGCTGAGTTCTGATGAGTGGTCGTCATCCGAGTTCTGGAGTGCCTTCTTTTTATTATTCGAGCTCTGTACAGTTGGGTACATCGTATTTAGTGTCATCCGTCTCGACGAGAACCCACCTTGATTATGTACGGGGTCTGTTACAATAAAGACCTCTTTATCACTTTTATTTCCCCGTCCTTTATTTGGAGCCATTTTCCCCCTGCTCGATCCTCCTCTTCAGTTCTGCTTTCAGCATCCTCATTTTGTACCTTTCCTTGGGTTCGTAATCCGGCTGAAAAAAGACATCCCTGTGTGAGCTACGGAGAGCCGTTCTCCGTTCTAGGAGGCGTTAAGCCTGAACATCATTTTCAAGAATGATTTTTAGAGGCCTTGGTGATGATAGTTCATTTGAAACATCCGCTTTTCCTAAACGGAATGCTTTGTGCACTGTAACGCATTCGCCATCTCGAAGAATCGAATATGAGTATTCTCGGAAAAGACTAAGGTCATGTTCTACCCTTTCCTTTGCAATCAGAGAAGTGGACTCGGGAACCCCTTAAATAACGAGATTGCTTTTCGGTCGAAATGTATGTTTGGTGACTTTGAGTTCAGATTTTTTGATAGAGCGTCAGTATCAGGAAGAATTATACTCTGGTTGACGATGTTATTTGTGTCATTATGAGCAACTATTCCTAAAGTTAATGGCAAACCCCTTTAGGGAACTTTGCCAATTTGTCCTGCATTTGCTTCTGTATAACCAACATAGGATTGCACTTGAGCATCTATCGGTAAGAACGAGCTTTTTCCGGAGTTCAAAACCATTTTTTGTGAAAGCTTCTTGGCCCTTTTTGACTTCAAATTCTTCGTCTTCGGTGCTTCAAATTCGACGAGCTTTGCAACTTTACCCTTTTTTGTATCATTCAGCAACGATTCTGCATATGTTTGTGTATCCAGCACATTTCTGCTTCTGTCTTAGCTGGATGACAGTAGTAAGGTGCATGAGCTGGTTTGATATCCCTTTTGAAGGAAGGAAATGCCTACTGATTTACTGAGCTCTGTAGACGCAATGTCTTTTAGCTCTACATTAGGTATTCTTGAGGAAGCTATATTTGCATACGTTATTTCTTTGGTTGGAATTCTCGTTGCTACGGGTGTGTTTTTTCCGGGTGAACTATGAACCTTCTCTTTTAGATCGGCCATTTCTTGTTTCAAGTTACTTATCTCTTTCTCCATCAAAAAAGAATTTCTGCAAGAGATTTAAACGCCCCATGCACTTTTCGTCCTCGTAGGTGACATTCATTAGTGTTCCCAGGCTTTTTACCCGCTTGGCAGGAGGAGAAGTAGTAACAGAATATCTGTCTTTGTCATCTGTTTTGTTTGGATACAATTTTGTTTTCTGAATTGACGTGAGGACGTAGCACAGTGGTTATGTGCTTCGCCACATGAATTTGTAACCTGGATTCAAGACCCACCCGCGCCACGGAGAGTTTCCTCCGCACAGATGAGTCCTGAGCGCCTGCGTTTTCCATACCTCTTAGGACTGTATTCGAATGCATTAAATTTAAAAATCCTCTTAAATAACTGGGTTAGGATGCAATAGTATTCAGCAGTCAGACTTCTAATAAGCATGCAGTTCAGATCAAGGAAGAGCTAACACAAGTGCAGTCTGTTTGCAGTCTTTCTGTCTTTGTTAGGAACCGGGATTATGCTCCAGGCAAGAGTGCATCCATGGACGGTTGCTCACAGTCTGCTGAAGAAGTCAACGGGTGCAGGCTGCAGAGACGGTGCCGAATCCCTCAAGGTAAGACCTGGGATCGAATTCAGATGCCGCGCACTCCGTTGAACAGGAAAACAGATTCTACAGTGTCGGCGCGCAGAATTCTTGGAAACTATTCTGAATGCAAAAACTAGTAATAGTTATCTTAAACAAAGAATACATTCGCTGGATTTTTACATTATAGGGTAGTTGATTCCACATGACTATGGCGTTTACCGAGAAGAATCGACGATACTTAACTGTGCGAGCTTATGGAAGAAATAAAAAGACATTGCGATGACTGCTGCGTCGATGGGGGTCAAATTTCCTCACAGTGGTAAGGAGATTAAATGCACGACTATTCAAAAGCTTAAATAGTAATAAGAGTCCCTTCTGCACTCGGTGAAACCATAAGGGATAACAGTTTACAAGCCCACAGCGTTCTTGATACAACAGATTACGCTGCTCCAACAATAAAATTCTTTTCGTAAAGAAGTGCTGGACCGATTTTATTTTATTCCGTTCACTAGCGTGAAGAAGGCTAAAAAGAAACGAGCAGTATTCTAGGCCAGGCCTTAAGTACATTTCATAAAGGCGGAGTCTAATATCATTAGTTTTAAAATTTCGGAGGATAAACCCGGCAGTTCTGCGTGCTTTGGAGACAATCAGGGCGCGATGCTCTGAATGATTGAGAACGTTGAAATATGATATGCCCCGATCCTTAAAAACGCCAGGCACATTTAGATCGTGGCCATCTATGCTTAGTTGAGGCTGATGGTCGTCACCAAAAACCATAATGGAACATTTGTGCCAAGAAAGGGAAAGGCGCAATGGGCAGCACCACTTGGCAAAGGCCTCGAGATCATCTTTTTAATAGATCAATCACAGTGTCGCGATCTGCCGGCTTGTATCGAAAGGCAACTTTTAAATCGTCGGCATATATAAAGGGCCTACCATTCTGAAATAAACCTGGCACATCATTGACAAAAGTCAAAATAAAAGCGGGCCTAGCACACTTCCCGAATAACTCAACTGCTTACACGTGCCAAGTTTGAGATAGCATTGGAGATCTTAACATGTTGTATCAGTATCAGTATCAGTATATTTGAGGGAGATGTAGGTGAGTCACCTTTGAATTCCTTATGTGTACATGCGAGTTGTGGTATCAAAAAAATAGTATCTCGATATGTTGGCGAGGCCAACATAGTGGAACAAAGTTGAAAAAGAGCAGACAGTGAAAAAAAACTCCCGGTGTTGTGTACCAGAGCTCAGGTAAGAAGATATCAAGCTCAGAAGTTTACCACATAAACCGAAAGAGGAGAATTTCAGGAGAAGAAGGACATGTTCAACACGATCGAAGGCCTTGGTGAACTCAAAATAGACTATGTAAAGAGCAAAGCCATTATCCCTAGATTGTGTAACGTGATCATAGAAAGAGAGCTGACAGGTATCACAATACCTTGTTTTGAGGAACCCATGCTGGGCTGCACTCAGTAGGTTATTCTCGGTTAAGTGATACATAATCTTATCTTTGATCAAGGTTTCCAGGATTTTCGAACCTGTGGACAGTGTGTTGATTGGCCGAAAATCGTCAAATGACGCAGATTAGCCGTGTTTGGGGATAGGTAGAATGTGCGATTCCTTCCACACACTGGGCAAGGTTTCACTTTCCAGAGCTCGATTAAATATCTTGCATAGAAGTGACGGAAAAATTCACTCTTGATGACCTTTTCCATAATCTTGCCAAGGATGCATGTCAAGCTTATGGGCTGGTAGATTATCACTGAAGCCCGACTACCGCTTTTGTACAAGGGAGTAATATGTGCCAGCTTCCATTCGATAGGAAGTGTTCAGGAGTAAAATGACTTTTGAAAGTGCACTGACAGAGGTACAGAAAGTTCATTGGTGAGTTCTTTCAGAAATTTGGGTGGCAGCTTATCTGGTCCTGGAGATTTCAACTCTTTAGTTCCTTTAATTCTCTTCGGATCAGAAAGTCTGAGAATTGTGTGTGGCTAATGCTTTAAGTCGGCAGATTATCCGCTGAGGGACGTAGGAGCCATGTTGTATATATACTGTATTTATATATGTTTTTGTATATATACTCAATAGCTATTTATTTCAATATTTTACGATTACTATACCTTTTTAAGGCAGGTTTTTTTACTTAAAACGGATTCCCTTTTTTGCACATTATTTAGTTATCCTAAAATCAAAACAAGGCTGATGTTGCATCAGAAATAAGGGGTTTGTTTTTCGTTTTTTCCTTTCTAAGGACATTGACAGCGCTAAGAGTTGTTTATCAATAAAACTATTATTATGACAAGGATTAAGGACGTTGAACTTTAGGAGACTGGGAGTGACACAAAAAAGTAGGTGGGACCACGAAATCACAATGGCCAATATGGGATCCTGAAGTGGGTGGGCGGTAAGCGAAATCAAGGCAACACAACTAAAACCCAACTATTTTCCGGAAGGGCAGATTCGAACGAATATTGCGTTTCATGAAGTTCTTGAAGTCTCCATTGCCATAACCGATTGAAAATGATAGCCTGTGGTGAGCGAAACTAAACCCGGAGTGGAATATATAAGTGAACAGGATATATTTTGAGATGACGGCATAGGTGCAAGGGGATGATTTTGTGTAATAAAATAGTTATTGAATCAAAGATGGCAAGTTAAGTGTCTATATTCTATCCTCTGACTTATAGGCAGTTGATAGGCAGACGTGATACAAATCTTCCCTATTAATGACGTTTTCCAACTTTCCACTACAAATAATTTCCAAGGTCATCCATTAAAACAAAGAGTGCGCCAAGTAATATTAGATATGAGGAAGTATTTTTTCACCAACCGTGTCGTGGAACCGTGAAATAACCTACCTGAGGTGGTTGTAACGTCCCAGTCTGTGGAAACATTCAAACATCGGCTTGACATACATATTTTGCAGCACCACGAAGAAAATGTGACTACTTAACCTTAACAATATCAGTGTACCACGTAAATCTGCCTGCATTCACTTGACTGTAAGTTCTTTATATTGCTTCTTATTCTTGCTATTTTTATGTAATAAATAGGGATTTCAAAGGCGTAAGCCTATTTTCCTCAAAAACACTGAACTGAACTAATTTTCTGGGTTATTTTTTCTCGAGTGCAGGGAAAACGTGGTTCGAAAAGAGTGAGAAGAGTAAAAGTTAATGGGAAAAGCGATCAGCGAGGGGCAGAGAATTCCTTAAGATATTTATAGGCTGGTTGTTGAAATAACATCGACCGCAATATCGTTATCGATTAAAGTGTACTTGAAGACAAATAAGTGCCTAAACGTGGAAGAAGCGAGGATTAGAAAAGCTAAGAAAAGCTCCAAGTTAAGGAAGATTTGGAGTATTTATTATGTGAAAAAGAAAACAAAAATAAACTTGCATCTTCTTGACTCACAGCGACTTATCGTTAGCTGACTAAATTGCAGCAAAGATAGCAAAAGTTGAGAATGAGGAAGCAAAATATAAAATAAAATTCAATATAAGTTAGCAGTGGTGAACACCATAAATCTGAGGCTGCAGTTTTAGGCCACAGACATTTGGGTGCTAATAGCCGACATTACACTCAATCGAGTGAAGAAACGTCGAACGATTGGCTGGTGCAGTCAGTTCTTCAGTCTTAAAGCATTACAGGTAGGCAAATTGCTGATACGAAGGAATGCTACATTCGGTTGAAGGCTTGTTATGTCGCCTTCCGGTACTACATTATTGGCTGCCACGCTCTCCCAGTCTAATTTGGAAAATCAGTGGCATAATCATGAACGACCTAAACATATACTTAAGAGACCAGTTAAGCTGTTGACAGTAACCGCACACTGGTTCGAAGAAGCGCATTGAAAATTTGTGTACTTTACAGTTAAAAAACGCTCTGGCAAGGGAAAAGCATGCGTATTTGTAGTAACAGGCTTATTCTAGATATGAACTGGCGGTGATCTGTCAAGCAGTCGGCCTCACACAACGTACTCGTCACGTTTCCTAATATGGAAGCACTCCAGCGGCTGTCAGTGAGGCCACGGATCGTGGATTCGCATCGTCTTCACCCAAACCAGAAGGCGGAAAAAATACTTTTTCAGCGGAATACTGCTCAAAGCGGTGATACAGAAAGAAAAGAACAATACCGTTTCGACTGCTGATTTCGTGATGACCTAAAACTCCCACTAGACAGCGAGGTCTGTGGCAACGCGGGTATCGGGCTCAACAAATATGAGTTTTTGTTTGCCTTCGATGGAGTATCTAGGACGCCGTTCATGTCTTCGAATAACCTTTTATTGATCTCAAGAAATTCGGAAATGGGATGACGACACGAAGCTGCTGAGTATGCTGGCGGAGTTGTTCTTCAAAGAAGCAGGTACAGAGTCCCAGAGAATGAAGGGTAAGGGCCAAACAATTGGACCTTAAGGAACACGACTGTTCACGTTTACCCAGTTCAATTGATACACTCAAAGTCAAAAAAACGGTTTTTGATCAAGCAGGAATGTCTTTATAAGATTTAGAAGCTGTCATCTGATGCTGAGAGTGCTCACTTTTTACAAAAGGCGTTAATGAGCTACATTTTCGAAGACTTTGCATAAATATATATGCAAAATGACATGACTGACAAATCAAGGGGAATTAAAATGGCCATTTCTGGGTAATTAGCCGCCATCAGCCAGCCATACCCAACCCCCGGAGTTGTGGTACCCAAGGCTTGAGCTCGTGATCTCTTCATTAGAATTCCAACACTACCAGCTGCACGACGCGCTAGTTATCTTGCTGGTATCGATCAAGAATATTAACAATGGTGGGAGGTGCTACCCGATCGGTTACACGACTCACTCGTCCCTTGGTGCCTTGGGGCTCACTATCGAGCCCCGCCAGCAGTCCATGGCGGCTAATGCTATAGGCAGAATAACAGGACGGATTTGAAGATGGATAAGAAACTGGAAATGGTCATTCCAGTCTCCCTCAGTCATGTTATTCTGCCCGTAGCATTAGCCATCGTGCAGCCGCTAGTGGGACACAAGAGTGAGCCTCAGGGCACAATGGGACGAGTGAGTCATGTAACGGATCGGTGAGTGCCTCCTACCATGGTTACTATTCCCGATTGAAACCGGCAAGGCAACAAATTCATGGTGTAGTGGGTAGAGCTTTGGACTTGTAACCAACAGGTCGCGAGTTTAAGCCTCGGCCCATATTATTAGCCACGGTGCGGCTACTGGTGGGGATCGAGAGTGAACCCCAAGGCACAACGGGACGAGTGAGTCCTGTAACTGATCATGAGCGCTTACTACCATAACAGATACACATGTGTATAACCTACCTGTACTTAATAAATATATAAATAAATTGTATATTTAAGGCCCAGAGGGCCCCATCATTACAAACTTAGTACCGTGGTTTTAAAAAATACAAAATGGATAATTGCTGCACTATGTGAGCACCCATATGAACAGCAGAAATGAAAAGTATGGAAAACATATCCGATTTAAAACGATTTGCCGTTTTCAAAACAAAAGTCAATAATCTTTGGCAAATACGGTGAACTGGAAAAGAAGCAGTAAAAACTCCTAGGGTTAAATCGGAGGCGGAGTTCGGCAAGCCGCCAATTTAAAAAAAAACATAAGAAGAAAAAACTGCTTCACTAAAAAATTAATAGCTAAATGCAATGAGATAGTATTGTGATGTTGCTGACAACGTATGAGGGTTTGGAACGCTCCTTGTCGTGTGAGAGATAATATAGCAGCCAGAGCTAATGTTTTAACCACCAGTGGAGGTGAGAGATGACGAACTCATCGTAGAAAACATGGTCGAAACGAAGAGGAGACAGTAGAGATCACGAGATCATCATCGAGATGCGACCTTGCTGACTGCATAGTTCATCAACAAAGAGGCGAAACCATCAGATCCCGCCTCGATCATCACTTGAACCTGGAGACTATCGTCAGGGTTGCAAATTCAGAGGAAATTATCAAGGTTGTCAAGACTTGGCAATGCTAGTTTAAAAGGAGGGGAAGAAAAAGTGAATGCAAAGATTGACTCTGCAGAGGATGATGGAAATATAATAAGAGACCAATATAATATCAAGGGATCTGCTTCAAATACCAGGAGGACCCTTTCAAAATCCAAAATTTGCGAGTTTGGGAAGGAAACAGACAATTAGGACTTTATATCTTCCGAAGTTAATGTTTGCGTAATTTGGTTTTGAAGATAGCTAATGTAGACGACAACCTAATTTGCAGTGGAAGATTATTTCATGTAAAAGCATATTTGGAGGCAAAAACTGAGGCCGGTTAGTTGTGGAGCTAAGTGGTGGTGAAATGATCATGGAGGAATAACGAGTGGTATACGGGTCGATCTACCTGAGTGAGAGCGTTAATTCCTGGGAGATTAGGGCTAGAGTTAACGTGAAACAGGAAACAGAGACCGGCTTCGAGTCTTCTAACCCACAGAAATTTAATGTTTGCTAACTGGCATCTATCCGTATAAGAGATACTGTATCCAGGAAGAGAAAATAGTCTTCGAGTAAAAACCCTCGGAACTTTTTCAATCTTACTGCGGCCAGAGGCGTTCATCGGCCCAAAGAGGGGACAGAAGTATTCTAGGATAGGAAGAACAAACATGCAGTATATGTTTAACTTTATTTCCGGAAGGATGAAATAATGTGATATAAAACCATATATCTGTGCAGCCTTTGCAGAAATTCGATCTGCATGAGGCGATAATGCTAGCTTATTCGTGTAACTTAGACCTAAGTCTTTTATGGTTGATCGTTCTAAAGGCTCTTCTATAATTGTCATCCGGACATCAAGAGAAGTAAGAATATTTGAGAAACATGAACATCAGCACCCATTACCATGTTAAAAATTTGATAACGTTTCATTTGCATTTAAAAACTGTACGATTTTATGTTTCGTAAGGGAATCAATCGTCTTGCAAGAAAGGCAAGTCAAACTTATTGAGCTAAATCTTTCGGCAAATACTCGGCTACGTCATTTTAAAGAGAAACTAAGTCAAGTCTCTGACACCAAAAATAAGCTACCTTTTAACCGTGAAAGCTTAAAAAAGATGAAATTTAGATCATAAGATCTTAAGTTTCAGCCGAAAAATTACATCCGCTATTGGATACATGTCTAGGTTGATTTGTCTGGGGACACATCTTACTTACTTGGCAAAAAAACAATGATTTATATCGTTAAAATATCTTGGTTTATTGCAAGTCACGTAGTGCCTTCAGAAGTCACAACTGTAAATATGGATTGAAAGATTTCGAGCATAACTTCTACTTTCAGTGTCCCTAGAAATGGTATAATTCAAACTATTCCCCTTAGGCACACAATCTAGTCCCTGTTTTATTGTGAGTATATTTTTACCACTTATATTGTAAAGAAAAAAAGAGACGAGGAAATTCGGTTGAAAGTAAAACAGAAATTATACCTTCATTTCAGGCAACTTTCGCATACAGGCGACAAAATACGGATAGATTAGCTCTGTCTGCTGCGTGTGCTTAACTACATTAAACTCCTGATATTTAAATGAAAAGTTTCGCACAGTCTAATTTGTAGGCCAACTGTTCAAATTATGAAAGATATACCTTCTTCACAACTCCAGTCTGTTTATTGAATAAATTATAAACCATGTTTTAACGCATTATTTTTGTAAACTTTGACCTACAGTGCAAACTTTGGAATATATAAGGTTTCAGTGTTTTCACGAAATCACCTTCTTGCTAATCTACAGTGTCATGTGGGCCGAAGAAAATATTTCTGTTCCAGAGGTTCATTCTATTAAAGTTCCACACCTTGGGGACGTTCCCATTTCGAAGGGCGAGTTCCGAGATCTACCGGAGAACGTGCAGCGATTTGTTGGCAAATGGGTAAGCCTCTATGTTTTTTGCTATGACACCCATACAGGTTGGAGTTTGTAAGCCGAAGGCCCTTTTCATCTGTGATGGCGGTAAGGCTGAAGCTGATAGCATCACTCAACAGCTAATTGAGGGAGGGACTATTGCCCGCCTTACTGCGTACGAAAACAATTATATCTGCCGTACGGACCCAAAGGATGTGGCTCGCGTCGAGTCTAAGACGTTTATTTGTACCAAGGACAAATACAAAACAGTCCCACATGTAAAGGAGGGTGTGAAAGGTATTCTGGGGCAGTGGATATCCCCGGAGGATATGGATGCTTACAGCAAGGACCGTTACCCCGGCTGCATGGCTGGTCGTATTATGTACGTCATCCCGTACAGCATGGGACCCATCGGTTCTCCCTTGGCTAAGTATGGTGTCCAACTCACGGACAGCAGCTATGTCGTCCTATGCATGCGTATAATGACTCGCGTGTCTCCACTCGTCCTTGAAATCATAAGGGAACAGAAAGAGTTTGTCCGCTGTGTTCACTCTATTGGATTGCCGCTGCCTTATTCAGGTAGGCAAATATAGTAACATTCACATTAAAAAATAGGCAAGATAATAAATAACTGGCCATGCAATCCCGAGAAGACAATGATTGCCCACATCCCGGACGAGCGCATCATTCTCAGTTTCGGAAGTGGCTATGGTGGAAACTCTCTTCTCGGCAAAAAGTGCTTTGCTCTTCGTATTGCCGGTCGTATTGCTTATGATGAGGGATGGATGGCCGAGCACATGCTGGTCATGTCTGTCACCAATCCTAAGAATGAAGAAAAGTTCGTCTGTGCTGCCTTCCCTAGTGCCTGTGGCAAGACTAACATGGCTATGCTAACGCCGTCGCTACCTGGGTGGAAGATTCAGTGCGTTGGTGATGATATCGCATGGATGCGTTTTGATGATGAGGTAGGATTTTTCCACTTTTCTCATGATCTTCGCACTTAAAAGGGTGTTCTTAGGGCCATTAATCCTGAGGCTGGGTTCTTTGGTGTTGCTCCGGGTACCAATCACAAGACCAACCCTAATGCCATGGGGTCGTGCATGAAGAATTCGGTCTTCACGAACGTTGCAGAGACTGAGGACGGTCGTTTCTTCTGGGAGGGTCTCGAAGAGGAATACGACCCGAACACAAAAATAACTACCTGGCTAGGTGAAAAGACAACAGTGGGCGCAACTACCCAGACAGCCAAGGCCCATCCTAACTCCCGATTCTGCTGCCCGGCTTCGCAGTGCCCGATTATTCATCCGCATTGGGAAGATCCTAAGGGCGTACCCGTCTCTGCCCTCATCTTCGGGGGCCGCCGTCCCGAGGGTATCCCTCTCGTTTACCAGGCATTCAACTGGTCGCATGGTGTCATGATTGGTGCGCAAGTGAAATCGGAAGCTACCGCTGCCGCTGAATTCAAGGGTAAGGACTTGAGTGCCCTGAAGTGAACGCTTCGCGAACTGATTCTTTTAGAATCAGTCCTCCATAACTTCCTCATCTAAGGTACAGATTTCTGCTTGCTTTTCAGGCCGCCAGGTTATGCATGATCCAATGGCCATGAGACCATTCATGGGCTACAACTTTGGCAAATACTTAGAACACTGGCTTTCAATGGAGAAACCCAACCGAAAGATGCCCAAGATCTTCCACGTCAACTGGTTCCGACTGGACAAGAATGGCCGGTTTGCTTGGCCTGGCTATGGCGAAAATATCCGGGTTATCGACTGGATCCTCCGTCGTTGTGCCGGCGAAAACTGTGCCGTGGAAAGTGCCCTTGGATATCTGCCAAGCAAGGGATCTATCAACATGTCCGGCCTTAATGTTGACTGGGACGCCATCTTCCACCTGCCCAAAGAATACCTGCTTGAGGATATCGAGGAGACCACAAAGTTCTTGGATGAGCAGGTTGGCGTTGACCTTCCCGCGGCAATCAAGAAGGAGTTGGCCGACCAGTTGCAGCGCATCCAGAAGATGTAGATCTTTGATTCCGGTACGTGACCTGGACTATGGTTTCCTTTCTACAATTTCCTTCCCTGTCCAACGGCTTGTCTTTTTTCACCTCTAGGCCCTACCAGGAGGCTGTTGGTGATCTGCCCCATTTAACTCGTCTGAATCATCCCCTCGCGCATTTCTATGTCTGGTCTGTTTTTAGCAAATTATTCGAGCTCACGACCTTACGCCGTAGTATAATTTCCATTAAAATTACTCTTTGCGATTGTGTCTGTTTCTCTCTTCCAAAGTCTTCAAACGAGTTGGATAAAACCGTCCAGGTAGCAACATGCTGGGTTTGGTGCTGATAATGGAGATCGCTGTTCACATTTAATGGGATTGCGCAGCCATCGAGTTTGCGTTTTAAGGTGCTTTGAACGACTTTCTAATCATATGGTAGGCTTTCTGCACTGTGATGAGCAAAATCGCTCCACGGTGGCGAGGCGGCGTTCCTAACTTTTGGAGGGACGACTCAACTGCGCTCTAAGGGTCAGCTGGTAGGAATTGTATGGGGGTTACTGCCAGTGTCCGTGGTCGTGCAGAGTCCTGCCCTTTGGACGGGATCTCGATCCTTTCAATTTTCGGATTTGGTGCCGGCGCGCCTAGGCCTGTAGCCCCTCTCCCTCCTTGAAATCACCTTCAGATTCGCATTGTTGAGCGTTTATGGGTTTTAACAACCTTGTAACCGCGGCTTTTCTATTGCTATTTCTGACGAACTCCTGCATGGATTCGTAAGCTCAGCATAATCCAATACCTGTCCTGGTGCTCAACCAGTATTATTTACTCATGCAAACACCATGATTTCGAAAATTCACGTCCATTCGTTCTCCTACGCAGTGGGTTTTCATACACTGCGCCCCAGAAAAGGGCTTTGCTTGAATCGATCGTAAAAGTGGGTGACGAAGGCTTTTCGTTCAGTCTACGCTAACCTTTGTCATTTATCACGCAATTGCTCTTTTAAGGAACCGCCACGATAGATCGCATTTGAGTGCAGTCTTAACTTTGAAGTTGTTGCTTCGATCCGCGTCGGTGTCTCCAAAGTGCGGCTGCCAGGTGAACACAAAGGGTTGCCGTATCCTCACTGTTTAGATCGACTCTTATTACCGTTAAAATTCACCGCCGTTCGACTGTCGTGAGTACCGCTGGTCACAGTGTGTCCCGAGGCATAACGGGCGTGGGTCCGGTTACATATACGCGAAATAGGTAGGTGAGAGATAGGAAAACCAAAGGTGGGGTCGCTCACCCGGGCGTATAAAGCTAAGCTGTTCGTTTACGCGTGTCACACCTGGCTCGCGCATAATTGATCGGGGTTTCATTCAAATAGCATAAGTCGACAATTCTGGTTTCAACTAAATAGGCATGCCGTATAAGCTAAATGAAGAAGGAGCCGTTGCAAGCTGACCCCCTTCTGAGAGAACAGAGTTATCCCATCACTTCGCAACCTCCAAGCCACGGCTTTTAGTACAATGTGATAGTTGCAAAGCACGCCGGGTTGTATATAGTGAGGAATATGTGCTGAGTGCCGTGGTGAAACGACCCCAAGACTCGATATCTCTATGGCCTCTCCCAAGCCAGTCAGTCGTATGATGCAATGATTGGGTGCAAGTATCTGGTATAGCTAGACAGTCTGTCTGCACACTTGATCTGGCCGCCTGCACAACACCAGATTTTCGCCCGAAGGGGATTGGCAGCCCTGATCGCACATGCGTGAGAGATTCAGTGGGGTAGCAGAAGGCAACCCGCTCAATACTTCTTCATCTTCCGCGAGGTGGGGAGGGGGTGGAACAGAGAGCGAGGTAGATGCATTGAAAGTCTACCCACTATAATTCAGCACCAGTCACCGGCCCTGCTGTGGAAAATACGGTGGACATAGTCGGACTACGACGGTCAAACTGTCGTTGTTTCGTGCTCCCTAATACATTTCTTCCTAGCTTTAAGATGGGATGAAATGGAAGCCCGTTTTATCCTTATTTTATGGAACATTAGGTCTTTGGTTTTTTTTCATTTGGAGGAGGGATGCATTTCCTATAAAGCGATCCCTAGTTACTGCAAAATTTTAAATAACCAAGGCTTCTTTCCTCCTCACTGTCTATAAGCCACAGGTCGTGTCTTCGCTGAGAACTAAATTCATATAAATCTTCACTCCTTGACAAGATCGTCGGTTGCCCATAAAATATCAGAGTTTGGGCTACAGTGTGCAAGTGATAGCTAAAATTATTGCCCAGTCTATAAGTTAAAGGGTTTATTCAAAACGGACTACCCTTTTTCAAGTCTGAAATTTAGGGAAGCCGGGGACTCACGCAAAATGGATATCAAAATAGGACATTCCGCTCATTCCTACGCGAAGCTGTTGCATTGTAGGTTAAATAGAAAATTCCTCACTACTCAAATGGTTTTTATTCCTAGGAGAGGGGAGCTGGCTGGAATTGTATTCAGTTGGAAGCCAGCCGAACGGTCCCCATTAATTGGCTTATAATTGTGATTTGCGAAATCACTTATTCAGTCTTTCCCACGACAGTTCGATCGTGGTTTACGACCATGCCTCCCATGGGCTCCACAGCTAAGTAGGCGTTGAATTTCGCGTAAATTATTTTATAGTCACATCAGATTTGCACAGCATCTACCACACTTCTCCAGTGTCCAAATAGAGCCGAGAAGACCAGAGGTGGCATCGGGCGCAATGGTGGACAAAGCCGAAAGCCCCTTCTACGCGTAGGAAACACGACCTGGTCCTCCACGAAATACGCGGTACTGGCCTCGAGAATTGGGTTGTTGCTAGTCGCGAAGTTTAGCTCACATCAAGTTTTCACATAGAAGAAACAACTCTGTCTTACCCACGAGAATGCGTATGGACAGAATTTTGGGTTGATGTTCTCATAAAAAATTTAAAGCCCGTTCTCAATAGTGAATACGGGTATAGGAACTTCTTTAAATCCTTCTAGGGGCTTTGCACATATTCACGCTCTTCTCGCCAAAAATAGAAAACACGGGGCGAAACGAACCATGTTCCCAGTCCTAATGGCTAACCCAAGTGGGGTGGACGGGGTCGTGGCCCCATCTGGGAGGTCGTTCAGCCGTTGCATCTGGTACTGCAGGAGTTGGCGTGGGCATATATATTTCGAAACTTGCAACCACAGGATGCCATCCAGCCACAAAGCCGTCGTATACAATTCTGTCCTATGAGTTACAGCTTCGCCAGGTTCCTGAACGGTCAGCGGATTACGGTTTAAGGGCAGTGATTGGGAGGGGGGGGTCAGTTCTGCCACGAAGTATGAGTTTCTATGCGAAAAAGGGTGAGACCAAGATGAGTGGACATGAGTGTCGAAACAGTGGTTGATAGCGTGTTTTTGTTCATTGCGTAGCTCAATCTGCAGAAACAACCGTAAAATAAACTGTCTTTTGCTCCCACTGGATGGGGAGGGACTGGGCAAACTGTTGCAACAACGACAACAAATCGCGAACTATATTTGCAAAACGGACTCAACCGGGTTGATGGATAAGGCGTGTGCGTTCCTATGGCGCCTTGGTCGCCTCATTTGGACACTGACCCGTGGTGAACACAGCTTTAAATTTAAGCAAAAGAACACCTGGAAATGCAGAGTACTCGCTCAAATGACATACGCGGGTGCGATAACCAAGAGCGGAGATCGCCGGGGGTGATTACGGCGGGGGGTGGGGGAGGAAACGTGTGCATTCCGCCTGTTGCTGCAACCATTTTCCAGCCTCATGATATATTTGCTTGCCGCCTGCCCCCCCCCGGTCAGTTCTTGTCAGTTAACAATTAAAGCATCAACTGCGTTGGGGCTCCAGGCCTCAAATAGCGAGAGATCTAACGCCTTACCAGTGGCTTTCGTTCTAGTAAATTAATTGACGGAAACCCCCTGGCACACCTTGGACGTCTCAGCTACGCGAGGAATCTGCCCGGAAGTATACTCATTGAGACTGCGGAAGTTCACACACAGTTCACATCTTGTATGTTTGTTTATCTCATTGTGCGTGGCTTTTTCCAGCTCAGAGGACTAAATTGTAGCTGTACTTCAGTTTATGCGTCCAGCTTAAGCTCAGACATTCACGCCGGTGACCGTTATCTTCAAAAAGTGCGGAAAACGTGCGCACAGGAAGTGTTTGTAGACCGGGGAGGAGAGGGGGCTAGGTGGTGGGGGGAGGGGGGTTGGAGCGGGATTCGGTCCAGATACACAAAAAGGTTGCACTTAGTAACGTTCACTGAAGGTCCTGCAAACATAATTTGGTCTAAGGCTGGCTGCCAGCGGTTAATAAAGCCTGAATGACCATCTCAGTCTCTCTCTCTCTCTCTCGCCTTTGCCATTTTTTGACTGTTTTACCTAAAAATTTCGAAGGTTGCTAATCACACTCACTCTTTTAATGAATAAACACTGGAATGTCTCTTATGTCAAAATCGGTTCATGAGAGAGGAACTTCCACTAAGATCCCTTCCCCCAGATCATTGGGACTTTCGACGATGTCCGCCATGGGACCCACAGCAAGATGGGCGCAGGAATGACGACCTGCGCACCGAAGCGGTATTATCCGGAGCCTGTTTATCTTCCTGTTGCTGGGCCAGTTGATTGCTGCACTTAAAACGTTGGGCGGGCAAATTCAACAGAGTAGTACTTCACTTACCCGGTTGGCCCCTTACCTTGTGGTTTCCAAAGGGGCTGCAGTCGGAGCCTCGCCTTGGAGATGCCGAGGAGATGATCCGTCCAGCCATCAGTGCCGCAGATCGCCTTCGTCACCAGCTTATCCTGTCCATCTCAATTTCGGACGAGAACGCAATCCAGCAAGTTCCAGCCCCACGATCGTGATGCATCCCCGTTGTCTTCTCCCATACAGGCACTCACTTCCTCCTCCCCCCGCCGCTGCCACCTCCTCCTCCTCCCCCGCCGCTGCCACCTCCTCCTCCTCCTCCTCCTCCTCCTCCTCCTCCTCCTCCTCCCTCAGAGAAGGGAGCCTTGTTGAGAGCAGCGACGTTCACCTTGTAAGCAGCGCGTCGTCCTATTCGTTCGATTGCTCCTCGGCTTGTCTAAGAGAGAACGAATATTCCACGCTACTAGAATGAACAGCCTTTCCCTAACAGCCCGTAGGGTACAGCCGGGTGTAAATGGAAAATGTTGTTATTTGTTTAAATTTTTGGACTGTGATTTGTACATCTGCTGGCCATGGTCAATGTTCAGCTGGCCTGACTTCCCAAAGTCTATTTTGGAACATTTTTTGGCCCGAGCCTTGTGAGAATGTAAGAAGTACTGTCCCAAACTAGGGCTGCTGAGACATCCCAGATGGTTATCGAACTCTATTATCGGTCATGGTTTGGTTCGGTGGAAGAGCGAGCCCAGTAAGTCTGGGCCGCGTACGGGATTGCCTGTCGACTTCTCTGTAGGAGCGAAACCTCCAGACCGGTATGTCGTATTCTTAACAAAAGAACAACTCCCAGCATTGCTGAGCAAAGGGGAAGTCTAGAGCATAAAAAGCGCCATCCATGCACATAGTGTTGACACTGGGCATAGTGTGGACCCAAGCGAAGCTTTCCATGTAATTTATAAGGTCCCACCAAACTACCCCAAGCCACTGGGTCAACGTCTACTAGCAGCAGCAGCAGAAGCGACTGCCATTAGGTTGAAGAAGCCGGTCTTGTGCGCACAATAGAACCTCGTACAAGCTCCGCGCTCAGCTTGGCCCACGGTCGCTTAACTGCATGCATCCCCCGCGCCATATCTGTCATCTCCTTTCCCTAGAACGGCTCCACCAAACACTCACTGCCGCCTATCCCACTGTTTCTTATCATCCTTCTCCCTATGCGCACCTCTCTCATAACACACACAAACGGACCAACATTATCAATTCCATGTTTTAAATTTCTACTTCGTTCCAAAGTTTCCCTATAACTGAACTGGCATGAAGAGAAGTTATCAAAAAACGCGTATGCTCGCCAAGTCGTCTTTTGTCTTTTATTTGTTACGCCCGGGTAATTCAGACAAAAGAAGGAAGAGCCTTCATGTTCTAGTTGATCTGTTTTATTTTGAGGCCTCACGATTTCAAAAACTTAAGTCGTATCCTGACCTCACTAGTAACGTCTTCTTGCGGGCCAGTCTGTCTCAGCATTTGGAGTTTTCAACGTCAAATCAACGGAATTTCCCCTATGGTTGTTTCAGAGGGAAAGGACGTCATTTTTGCAGCAGCATTCCATAAAACACTGCTGTTGCGCTTCCAGGTCATCAGAAGTGTAGTTCTTCGGAGATCCTTGATAGAATACTCTTCGTTTTTCTTTGCGTCCTGAGAAGTTTATTTAAACAAGGCTGCAGCCGGAAGAGAAAAACCGGTCCATTAGCAAAGCTTTAGAGCGGACACAGTCTACCTGAGCACCGCAGTCATGTTTAGTCTTATGCTATTTCCAACTGGCGGCTGGTTCATCCGTCACAAATAACGATGACTACCATCGTTTGTGAGATGGGGGGAAGGTGGCGAGGACAGCGGTGACTTGCACCTGAGTTTGACTGCAGTGGACTCGACCGCATCCGTGGTCTACTGTCGTCCCCGCCCATGATCTCCCAATGGAACTTTTAAGCCAAAAGGACTGGAGGCGGGCGTGGAAGCCTTGATCAGTTGGGTTTAAATATCCGTTTATGCGGGCAACACACCAGCGTGTTGGCCTTTCGCACCGACCGAGCCAGTCCTTAGTAGTGTAAAAGTGTCCAGGGGAACCTACAGGGTTTTGACAGTTGACAAAATTCCAGCCACTACTGTTGAATTTCCAGGATAGTTTATAAGCCTGTCAGCTGGTCTCTGAATTTGACTTAGGTTCAACGAGGAGGGTTTGGATGCAAGGGCTCTAACTGTTGTTACTTTTATCAGGAAGGGCAAAATAACTGTAACCTTGGGTTTATTCGTTTGACCTATAAAACTGCATGGTTATTTCTCGAAGTCAATTTGGGTGTGTTTTCCCTTCCTGCTAATATTTGTGCGTCCTCATCTCGTCTGAGCTTACGCCGGTCTCTCAGCAAATTGAAAAATGTTCTCGGAATAAGCGAATGCTTATAACTTAGAAAGTGTATGTTAAATACACAAGAAGCTGCAGTATTACATCATAACTTGGACGGAGCTGCAACGCGTTATAATTGAGAAGTTAGTTGCGAATTTTGCCGTGCCAGCCACCTGCGTCCGATCCCACCTCCAATCTTCTTGACTCTTTCTTGACATCGGGCACAGACGAATGAGGGAAGAGAGAGAGAGAGAGTGCGGTAGATGCAGCGCAAGTCTGTTATCACTTAAAAATAATGCACACGCAAGTAACCGCGCTTGCTTTCAGCGTGCTGTGCGGCACGCGGTGGACATAGTCGAACTCAACAGTCGAATTGTCATAATCAGGAAGAAACAGTTTTTGTTAAGTACACTACATTCAGAGAAGGTGAGATCATTTCTTCCAGCGCGTATGCAATCCTAGGCGGTTTATATTTGACCTTACATAGAACATCATATAGGACATCACAAGAGTGTTCCATAAATATGCCTCTACTGTGTTCATGCGGACAAAAAGGGCCTCTGGTAGCGTCTTGCACAACTGCACTACTGAAAATTGCAACGGTGGATTTATTTTGTGAAGAAAACATGCACGTTTTGTGAAATTAACCAGAGGGAGAAGAATAACGATAACAAGATGGGGAAGATGATGGTGGTGGTGATATATAAGCAGATTATGGTTATTAGGGGATACCCTAGCCATTAAAACTTTCTGGCCCGGCTCCGTAGAAGGAGATAAGAAGTGGGACACCAGTTGGCAGGAAAGTTTACTCTGTACAGAAGTATCGCAGAAGAGGTTATAGGAAGTTGGCTGTCGGACGAGGGCACGTCCAGCCACCGCGTCTGCGACGTCCCCCAAGTGTGTGAGCCCATGCGGTCGTCACGGGGCCTCCAGCGCAATTAGGTGTGAGTCAGCCTTGAAGATGATTGGCCGGTGTGGACAGCCAGGATTGACAAGGGCCAGAGAGCCACTGGTGCGCACGTGCATGCGGATGCGAGAGTTCACCGTTCAACATGCGTGCGGCTTTGGGTCACTACAGTGGTGGTGGTGGGGTGAGGTGCGGGCTGGTTGTAGTGGTGGTAAATAATAATAATAATAATAATAATAATAATAATAATAATAATAATAATAATAGTGACTTCTAGCCTTTTTGCGTCTGCTAGATTAGAGGCTCTTAGAATGCAGAATTTGCTCTGTGTTGTTCGCTGCAATCTTCAAATGCAATGAAAATGTGGAACTTATATGGTAATAAAAGGTTTGAGAAGGAATTAGGCCACCGACCCCTTGAATTTTGCTGGGCGCTGCTCCTCAAAAAACGACTGATGTGTCCTGATGCACATGACTGACCTGCAGTACCAGGACAACGTTTCCGCCAGAATTTTAGGACACGCCTTATATCTATGGAAAATAACTAACTGTGGTAGATACTTTAAAAAGGTCCGAAATTTTACCAATTAGCTCATTTGCTATGCGCACACTAGGGGATGTAGGAACTTGAACAGTCCAACGTAAAATAACTCAGTGAAAATTAGCCAAAACGATGGTTTTATCCTACCTCGAAACAACCACTGCCTTGCTACGTTAGTTACCTATTTGGCACACTCTGATGTTAGAAGTAATGATAGTAGTACCAAAATGATACTTTATATTACTTAGCAAAGAGGATGGTGCTTTAGAACGCTGGCAGAGACACTGATGTGACAATTGCTCTGGGATCAGCTGCTACATAGTTAAACTGAAGTTCTAAGAAAAAAAAACAAAGCCCTCACTGCAAACGGCTTCTGTAGATTTGTATCTTTTACGCACTTATGCCTCGACGGTACGCTTTTCTGCAAAAAATAGTTTTGACGTGGAAAGGGCGTTCAGTGATCTGATTACGGACCTAAAAGGCTCGCTCTGTAGTGCCTTGGAGCTCCAGGCCCAGACATTCGCATGGGCACAATTAAGGATACGAAACTTCTTGTGGAGGGGTCGAAGATAATGATGTGGGAAGACTTATTTCGAACACTTGCGGGCTTTTTCCGCATTCTTCCAACTCCTTGCCCCTTAACTGTGACCAGAAAAACATGCACACCCATGCAGCGTATTGGGACCCTTTCTGCTTCGAGATGCCAATCGATCAGTATGCGCCCATTCCTGTATGGACAATAATTCTTATTTAAGTTCGCTGGAATTCGCGTTGTCAATGTCCTATTGGAATTATCTAACAAGCTGAGTCTAATTCAAAATCAAAATCAATACAATTTTTCACTTGCAGTTATTTTTAAGCATTTCGACTCAAATTTGGTAAATTCCCCCTAAAAATTGCATACTTATGTTGCGCATCTTTACTATTCCCGATTGAAAATTTGGGTAATAGAAGAAAGCAAGCTGCAGAATTTTCAGGTTTTCCTTGCTACTTCACATCTTTTGTTCTTCTGTTATGGATGTTGCAGGAGTAAATTGGTCTGATGTGGTGGAAAGCCTGTCGAGTTTGGTCTGTGGGATGAAAGTTCGCGATGTCCTGGTGGCTAAAGAGTAACCATTTCTGACAGGAAAGGACAGAGCCCTGCGGGTGGCGTGCGAATCCGTTTCGTCTGTCGAGTTACAGCTATGGCCGGTCAAGAATTGGCTGGCTGCTCGAACGGCGGCGTGACAGGGATATGACCAGGCTGATCAATGGCAGTGCTAATAGGCTGTTGCCCGCCTATCTAGTGCGCTGATTGGTCTACGCGCCCCCTGACCTTGACGTTGCCTTGAGTGTGCGCATGTACGCGCATCACGCTTTATGTACAAAAATTAGTCATTCCTTGCTCGCAGATGTGGCGCAGGCGGTAATGCCTGACATTCGAGGCAGCATTTGTACGCGGTAGAAGTTGCCAGAACAAAAAATGGCGACGCAGAAGGTCATTGGGGGACTTGGCGAAAACGGTGCTACCTCAGTGTTGAAGAGTAACTGATAGCAGTCTAATCAGATAGAAGGTTTGCTGACACTCGGTGTCAACCAAGAAAGTGAAGAAGCTTGATAGTCGAGGGCTTTGTGTGGGGAGGGGTTGCCACATGGTAATGGTTTTAGAAGCTTGTTTTACTATGCTTTAAAAAAGTTTCGACTAACATCTCCCACCAAGAAGGCCTTTACAGATTACCCTGAATCCTCCAACCCCTCAGATTAAATGGTATAAATAGGTCTCCACCCTATAAGCATAAAAATAGTCCTCTTGTGCATATATTGTCACAATCAGGGTCAATTCACAAAAATTGTAAACAAGAACACAAGGACAAAGGAAACTGGAATGGCCGTTTCTGGCTTATTTACCATCATCAGCCAGTCATACCCGATCCCAAGTGTAGATCACCTGGGATTTGAACCCCGGGTTTTTGTTCTATGAGTTATGGAGTGAGCATGTTCTGTACCTTGCTCGGTGGGCACCACCTCGTAATAATAATATGAAGTATTTCGAAGTGCAGAAAACAGGTGTTGCACACGTAACTGAGCAAATGGAGCAGCTGGAAGGGACACTTCCTGAAGCGGATATTTTGTTTATCAGTTTTTAGACCTCCACTCTTGACCATCTCCATGGAAAACTGCAGGATAGAACTCGATTTGCCTTGAACTTTCCCCCTCTATCGATTTTTCACAACATCTTATAAGATGATGGCATATCAGCCGTCTTCAGCCAGTCATACCGAATCCCAGGTTCACAGCACTTGGCGTGTCAACCCCGATTCTTTGGTCATTCAGGTTTCTCAAGTAAAAACTATCCTTAAATCATGAGCCTGCCGTCCTGTTGGCTGCAATCGGGACTATTAACTATAGTGGGAACGCGTTCGCCAATCAGGTTGTGGAACATGCGTATTGTTGGTTGTTCTAATATCTGACGGAGTATCGTTCTTGATGAATTTTTGGCGGAAATTCTGATACCCTACTAAGAAATACATCCAATGTATTTAATGCACGATCCCCATTTCAACAAGAAGGCATGGACAAAAAAGGTTTCAGCTAGTTGATTTTTTCCAATGGTGGACGAAACCAGCCTGCTTTGGTTTAGTTAGATTTCTGGCAGGCACTACCTTTGCTGTTGCTACTGCTGCTCCGTGTACCGAGGTTTTGGACTGTATTTCAGTCTAAGCTGAAGATAAAAATATCACCAAAAACCAGTAATATAGTGTTGCAATGGCAAAAAATCGTATTGCATTCGGAATATTAGCTAACCATTCATTAATGCCTAGATTTTAATAAATATTCACCCGAAGTCTGTGAAGCATTTTGCGCTTCCAAATTTTAGATCGCAGAAAAATTGCTTATAAATCTAAAAATTTGTCTTCTTTCCAATCGATATGCGCTTCCCAAATATACTTGCGCGTTCTTCTGTCTTCCTTTTCCCATGCTTGCAAATTATTCAGTAATATCGGAAGGGTCGGAGAGGCACACTGAGAGCCATATATGCGTTGTCTGACGTTTCACCCAGTAATATCAGCATTCGAATTCAGGGACGGGTGTATTCTCTAACCAGCTCACGTGAAAAGACACTTGAATGGTAAATTACCTCGCAAATGAGGTTTTTTGGCCAGCGCCGATCGGGGGAGAGTTTCACCCCCTTAAGAAGGTGAGCTGTCAACCTCAGATCAATCATAATGTTGGCTGTGGCCACAATCGGATTTAGCCAATCAAGCCTCAGATGTCATGGACCGCGCGACCACTGTGCCACATAGACAACATAGCCATCTTGAAAAGGAGATGTCAATACTGTTATCAGCGTTATGAGACAATTTTACATCCCTCTTACTGACCTACATCTCCACCTACCCCGGTAGTTTCTCTGGCAATAACATCCCAACAACCAAAGCCAGCAATACTGGGTTATCCTATAAGATTGTAAGGTTTGAAATCGTGCAAATTTTATAATCTTTGATATCCAATTTCAATCATTAAAACAAACAGGTCACGAGTTAGAGCATCGGTTGCCGTAAAATCTGGTGTTCAGTATGACAGGCTGATGATGGCTTATCAGCCAGAAATGGCCACTCGAGTCTCCCATATCTTTGTCGTTCAGGTTATTCTGCATATATATATATATATATATATATATATATATATATATATATATATATATATATATATATGATAGTGTGTGGCACACCGATCTGCTTAAGGAACATTTATGTTCCGTTGTGCCCTGGAACTCAGACTAGAGTACTCACAGGCAGTCGCATAGCGACATGTAGCATATGTTTGTTATTAGGACGACAAGAGACAAGAGTTGGAATGGCCGTTTCTGAAGCATTGGCGTCGTCAGCCGGTCATGCCCAATCAGGGTGTTGGCGCACCTGGGTTCAAACCGACCTTTTGGTGTTTGGTCCTGCTACCGTTGGGCCACTTTGGTCGTTGCTGTCGGTTGCGTCGAGGGATATGATGGGCAGTTGTTAGCGACCGCCGATCTTAGCGGGAACGTTTGTGTTTTAGTTTGTTGCTTTGGAACTCGGACTGGAGTGCTCACGGGCGGTCATGGCGAAACATATGTTGTAATGAACGATAAAGGAACCGGAGATAGCCATTTCTGTAGTATATCCGGCTTGGAATGCTTTTGATACGGCAACTGGATGAGATTTGTTCTGATTTCCGGGCTTTAACGGAACACTCTAAATGTTCCTTAAAAGCAGATCAGTGAAACCACACACTATCATCATATATTTCCCAATCGCAACAAACAAAACAACGAAACCCGTAGCTCAATGGTAAACGTTCGACTCTCAAATACAAAGGTTACGGGTTCGAATCCAGGCATTACCCGCAGGATTGGAGCGCGGACAGCTGACTATTCTTTAAAATAGCCGTCCGACTCTCCATCTTTATCGGTCTGCTATACGACTACTATCAATCTATCAATCAACCAACCATCATATTGTCTTTAAT
>WEDG01009000.1:5000-90201 GCA_017591395.1 Schistocephalus solidus | reverse complement strand
TGACGGCGTGCGCGTTCGAGGACTTCGAGAGCGGTGGACTGGATGAAATTTCGCAGTTGGCACCATCGTGTTTCCACGGTGCCCTTATCATCTGGAGCAAGCAGGTTTTCCAGGTTCTCGGTTATTTGGTTGCTGAAATCAAAACAGTGAGCATGCATACTCAACAAAAGAGTATTTAACTTACCTGGCGGTCGCTTACCCTGGGCCCTTCGAAGGGGTTGCAGTAGGAGCCTCATCTGGGAGATGATGAGGCGGTGAGTTGTACAACCATCGGCATCGCGGATCGCCTTGGTTACCAGCACATCCATTCGATCTCGCCTCCGGACGAGAACATAGTCCAGTAGATAACAGCCCCGTGACCGAGGGTGCATCCACGTGGCCTTCTCCCACGTCGGATGGAGGAAGAAGCTGTTGGTCAGCAGGAGACGGTGTTCTTCAGAGGTTCACAGAAGAAGGAGGCCGTTATTGTTACAGCTACCGAGACCGTGGGGACCCAGCACTCCTTGCCAGACAGCGTGAACCATCCCGACGCGGGCCTTGAAGTCACCAAGGACAATTATCTTGTTCACCTTCGGCACAGTCGCCAGCAGGGCCTGCAGGTCATCGTAGAATTTGTCCTTCGCCGCATTAGAGCTCGTCATTGGGGGAGCGTAGGGGTTGATGATGGTGGCGAACTGTCTCCTCGAAGAGTCAGGCGGAGGCTCATCAGGCGATCATTGATACCCTGCGGCAGACAGGGCAGACGTCCGATGATTTCGTTCCGGATGGCAAAGTCAACACCGGCGTCGCGTCGCTCTACCTTTGGCCAGCTGTTTCAGAAGAAGGTGTAGCTAGCACGCACCTCCTCCAGGAGACCCTGCTCAGAGAATCTAGTCTTGCTGAGAGCAGCAATGTCCACCTTGTAGCGCGCCAGTTCCCGAGCGACTAGCACCGTCCTCCGTTCCGGCCGGTTGCTCCTAGGATTGTCTAAAAGGGAATGAACATTGCAGGCTGATAGTGTGAGTGGACTCACCCGAGCATCCTGAAGGGTATGGCGAGGGGCGATGAGGACCGGGTGTATTGCTGTTTGTTTGAGTTTTATGACCGCGTATTTTGCAATCTGCCAACCGTGGCCAGCTGTAGAAGACGTGATAACGAGCATTTGTTTAGGGCACCTTGTCTTGCCCCTTCCTCGTCGAGGCGGAAAGGAGATGCTATCCCTAAAACGGGCTGCTGAGACATCCAAGATGGCTGCCGAACTCCACTGTGGGTCACGGTTTTGTTTAAGTGAGAGAGCGGACCCGATTTAGCCTAGGCCGCCTATGGAATTGCTGTCAACCCAACCGTAGGACTTTTTGAGAGGGGGAGGTGGGAAGTTCGGGAGTCAGACATACCGGGTGTGGAGGCACACAAAACACCGGAGACCCTCACCTGGTTTAGCCCGCCGGTCGTGACTGTGGCCCGAGGTGCGACCGCGGGGAGGATCCCAATTTCTAGGAGCCACAGGTGAGAGTTGTGTACCAGTTAGAGGCGGCCATCAGAGCATTCACATATTTTACGAGATAAATAGAGTGACGAAATGCTATCTGTGTGGTGCTACCCCTAACTAATATCCCTAGACGCCCTTGATCGAATAAGGTACTTCCATGCTTAATTTAATTCGACTATCTAACCTAATAGAAAGCAGGAAGTAGATCCTGGAAAGAGATAGAAACGATTCGACTTAAAAATCGTTGAAAGCAAAAATCCTCTAGTTTGAGAAACAAGGCTGCCGGTCGGGACGGGGATTCTGTGCCAATCATAACGAAATGGGCCGTTTCCTTGTCAGCATCTACGGTGAATTCAGCTTTTAAATGTCGTAGCTTAGTTTTAATCATTTGGGTAATCTTAGCAAGTTGTTTGTGCAAGCTGAGGTTTTATGGAATCAAAAAAATGAGCGATACTTGGATGAGAGAAATTTGAGATGTGTGAATATTTGCTAACTTGAGAGCCATAATTTATCTCCCACAGTACCCTCCCTCGGCAATATATGAGGGCTTTAGATTTATGGGAGAAAAAAGCCGTGGCTTTGAAGGGTAGTTAAAGCAACACGCCTTCGCGATTAATGTGAATATAGATGTTTATGTGGTAATACGCTATGCACATTTCTCTGTGAGCATCACTTTGAAGATGAAAAAAGTAAAAGCACAGCGGTATACGTCTACGCAGTTCTTTAGGCACGGTGGAATGCAGTTTGTCATAACTGATATTATGGAATATATAACATCTGAGCTGCCGTCAGGAAACACTGTTTTGACCTCCACTGTGCATGAGCCCCAGTCTGATCATCTTGACTTTGACTTGAGATAAGTTTAAGTTGCGCAAATGAGAGGAGAGTAAAAGTAGCTGCGGTGAAAATAAGCTTCATTACAAAGAAATAATTTTCACACCGGATCCACGTCTGTAGATGGCACAATAAAACGGAATATTTCCGTGATGGATAGACAAATAAAAATGTCTATTTGTTACGGAGAAATAATGATAAATTGAGAGAACGGGAGGATTGATTTTGTGTCCACAAGCTGGATTTCTGGTGAAGCTAGGATAAATTTTCACAACGGTTGTGATGGGTCAACCACTCGAAATAGTCGCACGGACTGCAATTAACTCTCCCTGTTGGCAGAAGTTACGAAAACGAACTATGTCACACCATTGGCGGGCGGGGAAAATTCGGGAGGAGGTGGTGTCTTTGGCAAATACTTTAGTTATTCTCGAGTTTCATTCTCACTCCTAGTTCTCTCAGTAGAAAGCACTTCTCATTACGAACTGCTGTCTCTGCCAAATGTTCCAACAACATCAGCGAATTATTGAAGGAAACCCATTTTGAGACTTTGAGAGTAATAAATAATATTGATGATTGAAAGGACTAACTTACCTCCGCACGGAACAGAATTCTATTCGAAATCTGTCATCGTAAAGGTGAAAAACCAGAATTCGGACAGCAATGAAGTGCTTCTTTAAATGCACACTTAAAGATCAAGGCTGTATTTAATGCAAAAAATGGGTGATGGGCTCCGTTCCATTCGGTAGAAATATATTTGGACTTGATGTTTTCTCCAAATCTGGAAGTTGGATCGGCTGGCCGATTAAGGCTGATAAGCATGAATTTTGCCAAGCCCATATCCCTTGCCTATGTTGTTAATCCCCTGATACATATATTTCTGGTCATTATGCGACTGCATGCGAGGATTATACAACACGAATGGGACGGCAGTCCTATAGCCATATCAGAGAGTGACCTTATAATGGCGTTCATTGATATACATAAGCAGACCACCGAAAAGACAATAAAGGGTTAACCAGCATATTTTTGGCTTCGTAAATGTCCACCACCCGCCACACTAGACTCCCAGATTATTAATACCTGAGGCTTAAACACTTGTTGGGTTGGTTATAAGTCAAAGGTCATGCGATGAGCACATGATGGATAAGCTAAAAGTGGCATAATAGAAACTGCACCACGGATCGTGTATAAAAATCCCATCGCTGGACCTGGGAACAGGAAATCCCGCAGAAATACTTGCAGCCCTGCTTCTGAAACGCTTAAATATTGTAAGTTTCCCAACCCAAGCACTGAAATCTTACCCAAAATCTAACGAAACCCTTGATCGGCTCACTTACCCCACCCTGTACGGTATTTTTAACTGCGACCTTAACCCTGCCAGTCTCTTAACCCAACACCCAAACTTAGCACTATCCATTAGTTCCCTGGTAGTTGCAGAAACTCCACCTATAGCACAGTGGTTTCGTATTCCTCTGTTCTTCAGGGGCCACTTAAAAGATATTTCCGGAATTACTACACACGCAATTCAACAGTAATTTGTCAATTCCAAGGGGAACATAAAGGACATCGTCACTTTTGATCGAAGGTGTCTTGATTGGTGCATCGAACTGTATGGCCTGTGGCTGGCTACTCCCCAAATATCATTGATGAAGCAAAACGATTCCCAAATGATATAAAGGAAACCAAAATTTCGCTTAATGATACAGTAAAACTAACACCAAGACATTTAGTCGAACGCCGTACTAAGTAAATGCTGCAGTGCTCCTCTTAGGTCAAGTAATCGTAGCCTTTGCTGTGGGTGTGAGGTATATAGTGACTGGCATACCATAGGAAATTTTTCCTGTAGTATTATAGTTTTTATCCATCAGAATGGCTGATGACTTTTAAATTAGAAGCTTAACGGCCATCTGCGAAAACAAACTCAGTAAGTTTGACCAATAAAATAGTATGTGGTTGTCGCATTGATTTTCAATAACCGTATATATTAAAATATATTTCATAAAACTGTTTCACAAAAGCATACTTTTTGCATGCATTCCATAGTACCTTACCTCTTCTATGTATATTAGACATAGTAATGATATAACGTCAAGTTGTAAATAAACCTTTAAAATTCCCTTTTACGTATGAACCCAGGCTAAGGTATCGCCTGCGCTTACGTTTTCAGAAACGTCATGCGGTGTACTTTCTGTTTATGGAAAAATAATATATTTCTATTAGCTATAGAGCAATCGCTTTATGGAGCTTACAAAAGTTTGAAGTGCATACAGATTGCGTTGCACGATTCATAGGTAGATTCAACAAACGGCAGTTGCGTTGCTCTATGGACATAACTTTACTGTCCTCAACTTCCAACAATCTTCTAAACGAAAAATAAAGATTTCTGAAGTATAACATTTGCCAGAAACGTAATTTGCCACCAAATTAGTAAGCAGCGCATAGTTTGGTGCAAATTATCTGTAAAAAATCAACCGATAACAAATTCATACCATTTTAGTAGTCATTTTGGCATAGTTTGGTCTTGCAGGCAGCCGAAAAGAAGCTCATGCATAAGCCTAATCGGACTGAAATACTGTGGGATATGCTTCCCCATAAGCAATATAAAATCTCCAACTGAATAATCCTTTCTAATAGCAAAGTCCGTGCAAAATTTCATTTGCAGCTTCATCAGGCAAACCAGCTATTTTATTTTGGGAAACGAGCCTTTTAGCCGGGAAAGATTATCTTAGTAATTAAACACTCACCTGAAAGTTTAGCCATCTCCTAGTTTCACACAAAAGCCCCCAACGTCGAAATGTAAAGGAAAAACCGTGGGCATTTTATTCGAAAAAGAGAAAAACCCCGCAAAATGTTATACTCCAGATATCCATAATTTGGACTTCTTTCTCAATGCAAGCTTTTGCCTACTCACACGTAAGTAACATAATGCATCACAACGCACGTTAGCATCTAACGGGAAATTATTTACAGCACTAGTTCTACATTAAGGGCGCAATGATCTCTTTTCCAATACAACCAAAGATTTGTCTGCGCTTGTCGCAATTCAAATTAATCTCATTGATGGGACAGAAAAACATGCTGAAGAGGGCAGAATGATTGAGTTTTTTGCGTCCATAAATGAACGTATTTCAAGGTATTTCAAGGTATTTCTGAAAGTATTGCTCAAGGCATATCTAAAAATATGACCAACCCCCTGAGATATTCCATATTTCAAGTAAAAAATCCTCGAGATAATTTGCTGACGGCCAAAAGACGTCCCAAATACATAGGGCAAACACATTTATTTCATTTTCATCCAGCTTGTACAACACTTACAAAAGCATACACCTTAACAATATCAGAAACCTGACATAAAAGCCTGTCCGCGCACACGGAGCTGATGGGCCAGTGATGCATTTTGTCTGCGGGTCAAATGTAGCTGCATCAAATGAAAGTTTATTTTAGCTTCTTGGTGCAACCTTATATATGCCGCTGCCACTTGATTACATAATTCTTTATGGAACGACACACACCATAAATGAATAGCAAACCTAACAAATACCATTGGGTTGGTTTGGTTTGGTATGTAGGTAGGTCAGTTTGAATAAGTAGACATGTAATACGCTCTAATTCAATGTCAAAAACCAGCTCACTTAAACGATGACGGTGGGGATATAAAATTGTGTTCTTTGATCACAAGTTATCGGCCATTTTCCTTAAAATTGCCGTCCTAAATTGTCACCGTTGCCGTATAACACGCCTAATTGTCGATTGTGTTTGAAAGGTGCTTTCTGCAAGCAATTGGTGTCAAATTATGGAAATGCAATTTCCTTAAAGAAGCGATGGTTTAGCGGGATGGTTACATTCCGTGGCTTGGATCAAGATATATCCGACACGCAAGATGGCAACTTTTTGAAATGCTTTTCAGGTGCCCGCGAAATCCTCGCTTGAAAAAGTATTAATTAAGTAATATTATTTTGTTGATTTTCGATGCCCTTATAAATTCCTAGATTCTTAATGAAGGCCTTAAGAAAGATGCTATTTCTTGCAACAATTTTGTAGACAATAACGTCAATTTTCAATTTATATTCAGAATAAAGGTATCTTTACTTTATCTGAACGTTTTCCGACTTCAGATTAATTCTTAAGCATTTTGGATTATCAATTTGCTAGCCGAAGTCCTATTGTATAAGGAATAGCTTTAATACTCTATCTTATGAGGCAGAAGATTATTAACTTTGCCATTGGGGTTGGATTATTTTACAAATTTCATGGGGCACAAAAATAAACTAACAGATAATGTGTAATTTTAATAAGAATTTTACCGTATTAAAGCGTTCATAATTAGCGACTTGTTAGTGGCTGAAGGAAAACCTTGCATTGAGTTTAAGTATTAAGAAGACACTGGTCTCTAACAGGAAAGCACAAGAAGTGCTATTTTAACGAAATTTTTCCAAAAGATATATTTAAATTCATATAGCAGCAAACATCAATACGAAAAATGCTTACCAGCTTTAAAGTCATATTTATTAAGAACCCTTTTCCTACGGCACCATGGAGATGTGCAATCCAAAGCTAGCATCCTGGCATATTCAGAAAATGATTGAATGTTGCTGCGTGGTGATCAGTCTGGGAGTACAATAAAAATATTTCTTCATAATCAAAATGTCTTTCAGTAGTTTAGTTTACATTTGTATAAGGTCGGTCACGCTCTGCATATGTGGAATATCAGCAACAAAGACATGGCCGACTAGAAAGTTAATTGCTGGTGTATTTGCTATCATCAGCTAGCCTTAGCTTAAAGCTGTATTAACCAATCCTTATCTTGACGATCAGTATTGCATCCAATACCAAGCTAAGTTACATCAAAGTTGGTGCACTCTTGAACCCACCCACTGCTTAGCGATCTTGATTGAGTCCAATGACACAGTAATATATTACACTTTCAATGGCTACCGTAAAGATTCCCAATTTGCCTTTCAATTGAGCGTCTGTAGTTCATGTAGTTGTTCGTTCACAGACTAGAAATCAATACTTGGGTGTGTTTATTTACGGAAAAAGACAAGAACTTAGGGAACAGCCATTTCTGGCATTCTCGGCCGCCATTGAATGATAATAATCCTAGCCGGCCTGCACACCTGGGATTCTTAGCTCGAGCCAGTTCATCATGAACTATATGTCTCAGAACTGCAGCAACGGACTAATGTACTATCAGATATGCTAGCGAATCTTTAATCATTATTGTAGCAAGAAATGGAAGATGTGCAACATTGACTGATTTGAGAAATGAGCCCGAAATAGACACATCGGTTGTATAGTAATCGACCATTTGGATATTCTTTCGTGTTTACCATTATTAATATTCAGTACGATAACCGTGGCAACTTTCACTGCATAATTAAGTTGATAAAGTGCGTTTAAATACATCATATAAATGTTGACGTAGGTTACAGCCTAGAACCTGAATGCCAGAAGTAACTGCTAAAGATAGTTACGTTTATCATTAGGACTCAACGGTTCTATCGACAACGTACCCAACTCTCGTCACGGTGAACGCACTTTTCTTTCAATAAAACAGGGAGCACAACCATGGCCATTTACTTTTTGTGAAGTCATACACTCATTGATCTGAAAAATATGCTGCACTTGAATTTCCATATAGGCAATATCTGCCGCGATCTGGGCAATAAACAGAAGCTAGGTGCTATAGGTAAGCTAGTGTTAAAAGGAAACAACTGTGCTCGAACATACCATATACGTAAATTTTGACCGTTGACGGTTACTACTACATTTTTCAAATGAACCCATGTTCTGTAAGTACCACCCCATGCTTCGCTCTTCAAGAATGTCAAAGCGACAGATCAAACGTAAAATAGGGAGAGAAAACCATTTTTTCAAATGGGATTTCGTCTAGGTCGCCATCCACCACTAATAACCCCACAAGATCGATATTTTTTATTAAAAAGGTGCAGAAGGGCAAAACGTTATTAACACCGGAGATGTTTTCTTATTCTGGGAACACTCGTCCTCCTCCTCCTCAGCCTGATAAATCCCTGTAATCGTACGATATGTGATGGACGCGGAAAACTGTTGCCCTGTTTGCATGCTGTTAAAATAGCTTAAAACAAACCCTTGGCTGACATGTCATGCACATGCGCGCAATTCGCTGAATGTGTATGGCTGAAGATCGATCAACTGAGGGCGATTGTGCGCCACTGAGAACTCCTGCAAAAAGCTCGTTTTAGGTCCATGTGCACAGACGCAGGCACCTGAGGTCAAGCCGCGTGTGCGCTCGCCAACTGGTGAGCATCCTGCAAGGATACACAAATTACTGCAGTCTCACGGATGCTTTAAATTCGGCACGAGCCTCACCTTAGCACAAAGACGCACTGTCATTCAGTTCGCAGACTTTCACTCCTCCAGCAGGCAAAATGAGCAAAAAGATGGAGATTAAGCCCCTGAAGGTGGATATGCCCAATGAGATGCAGGATTTCATTCTCAAACAAGTGGAACCCCAGCTGCGTCAGTTTGACGATAATCCCACGATGGACCTAAACCTCGAACCAACCGTGCAAAATCTGGCAGAAACGCTGAAAAAGCAGTACCAAGGTGTCTGGCAGGTGGTCATTATCAACGGCACCTACTCAGCCTTCTCCGCTTACGTGCAGCAACGTCTTTACCACATGAAAGTCGGCCGCTTCGTCATTCTTGTCTGGCAATCGTCTTCCTACTGATCTAAAATGAGCAGTGAATGCTACCTAGCAGACATTCATCTACCGCGCCTTATAAACACTTCATTCCACTCTACATCTAGCCCAACAGCAGAACAGGCTTGATTTCGCGTCTTTGGCCTTTATATATTCTCAATGGCACTGCATACCTGCGTCTTTATGTGCTAGCGTGTTGCAAAATGTAAGGTCTGGGTTATGGTTTTGTCAATTTCATAGACACGCGTATTATCAATAAGTTTTTTCTGTCCCTTACAAAGTATATTATTAAACAAATATTTATGAAAGATTCAAATTATCTTATTTAAATTGTGTCAGCATCATGTACGTCCAACATTTCTGGCTCTGCTCGCATCAAAAAATTGAGACACGTTAGTAAACCGATTACAAGTCGATGCATACCATTCTATGTCAAAAGACGTATAATCATGAATGTGAAGGTTCAACTCGCAGAAGACTGCATGAGCCTTTGATGAGCTTTGAAACTTTCGCAAGAGTCCATCGTCAGAGGTAGCATTAATAACAAAGTCGCGGCACTAAAAGGGGAACAAGCCAATTAGCGATCACTGACGCAAGTCTGGACATGAGTGCATGGGGCTCTGTAAGCCGGCGTTAAATCGATACATTGATTGATTGAGTTCGCATCCGTCGACAAAGATTTAATCAATTCTGCGCTTGTCTCGTTTACGGCGTGCGCTATTATCTTGATGGCTGCGAAGTTAAACTCGTGACTCGTTCCGTAGGTGTGCGATAATTCGTCAGCCCGTCGTACCGCCAACTTGCGTTCAATTATTCGCGAACTCAGGAAGCGTTCAGTCTGGCCGGTGTACATAGAAGGACGGTTTGGGAATGCTCTTTGGGGTAAAGTTGGTCTTTAATTTTCATCTTTCTGCTGCACATGATATCTTTGGACCGGTGTGCGATGCAAACACATAGACCGGCAACAGTCGCTTCTGAGACGTATAGCAGAGCATGTAATATTTTTGGTTGTGTTTGTGATTGGGGCTCCAAAGGCTGAAAGCATAGGCCTCGGCTTACAAACGGCTTCAAAAAGCCATTCAATATATATATTGTTCATGGATCTTTCATGTCTTGCGTACTTTTTCCTCCAGTCTGCTGCATTGAATCTGAATAAATTTGAAGCGCATTCTGACACATCTTTGTTTGCGAGCCATCGGGTTGTTGCAGGAGTTTTTTGGTGTTTGTTGACTTCCTGTAACCATCAATTTACTTTCCCCGTTTGGATTTAATTCGACGAGAACCTCAGGGAAAGGTAGTTATTGTTCTTAATCCTCTTCCTTGAAACGTTTTTATCAGGGAAGATTCCATTGAACAAATTATGATAGTTTTGCAGCATGATTTCCTTTACGATAAAAAACATGTCGTCAACTTGAGGGCACCAAAAAACAGGCTCAAATTGGATAAAAGCAGGGTTTTCTAGCTTCTCTTGGACCAGTTCCAAAATTGAGGAGGTTATTGGCCTTATTTTGATTTACTTGTAGGTGAACTAAGTTATTTGGCAAAATTAGAAAAGCCTGAGTAGGTGTTTGATTTAGTATGAACCCTGAGCCTTGTTTTATGACTCTACGAGTCGCTTGCGTATAGCTTTGGGCACCCAGTTCGTTGCGATGGATGTAAATAACTAAGGAACATCGAAATAAACGATGATTTTGTCCAATTGAATCATCCGATCTTGAAGGTTTTCGAGGAATTGAGAGGCTGATCGGTCTAAAATAGTTGAATTGATATAAAATAACTTCAATTTGGAGTATATCCACTTTATCAAGTTATAGGTAAGGCAGTCTTTTAGGGCGACGATTGGATGAGGTTAAATAAATGGGTTAATACTGGCGCATTCGAGCCATCATATTGAAATCTATCGCAATCCACAGCTATAAAATTAAAATAATCCAGCTCTTATAAGATCTACTTGCTAAAATATATATATTGGAAGAGAATTAGAGTGGTGAAGTAGAAAACACAGAAAAGAGTGTTCTGTGCGGTTACCTATTGAATATCCGAAAACTTATCACTTTCATTCATTTAAAATATATTGATTTAGATCAAAGATATCCCATTATTCTGCAAATATGGTTGGGAGTAAACGTGCTCTGTTTATGTAAGCCGACCTCTAGAATTTATCTCTTGAACATGTTCGCTTGCTTGCGCAACAAAAATACAGTATTAAAAATGCTTTTACTGGTCTGGCCTACGTTTACTTTTCCCAGCACCTAAAGTGCTATGCAGTCAACTTCAGGCTAATAGATCTCAGCATTGCGAAAAGCAGGTAGAATGTTACATTATACTAATTGACAATGTGTCTCTGTCTTTTGCGAAAGCTCCAATTTCACATTCCTGTGCAGATTTTGTTTTAACTTCCGGTGATCGATTGAACATTGACAGATTCATTCCTCGCCGAGTGGGCGAAAAAAATAAAGTTGACCCTATTCTGAAGGACCTGTCCATTCATTCAACTTATGTTGTGAATTCTAGTGATACTAGCTTAAATATAATTTACTGACTATTTAAGTCAACTCTGACACTCAAATTAAGATGGTCTCCAATCGACTCTGAAAATTAACATTTGTGTTATTGTCGTCCAAACCATATTCCAAATGTTTGAGTTCGGAATTTAATAGCTTAAAGTGGTGTGCAATTTCCAAAGACGAAGGCAGAAGGACTCTCTTGCGTTTCTTGAAATTAAACAAGTTGTTTAATCAAGGAATTTGTACTACCTCCAAATAGTGATACCAATTAAACAAAGACGATGTTATTATGCTTACAAATACTTTAGGTTATTCTTATTGAAGGAATTCTAGCCAAGGTTACAATTCTTTTAATTTGTCTGTTATTTTAACGATGCTCAGGCTTCGTGGCCAGTTCAGCCTCCTTTACGCTTCGAGAGGACCACTGAGTAATTCAATCGCTATCCAGTCCAGTATTTAACCAATTTGCTTAAAACAACTCATTCTATTTCGGAGGGCCTCGTATTTGAATCTATACAAAACTCTTACAGTCTTGAAAGTAGGAGTAGCAAGCAGTCCTGTGTGATTTCTTGTTCCCACTTTATCGAACAATATGCCAGTTTTTAAAAATTGTGTCTGCAAATATCAAATTCATGAATCCCAGTTGTGCTGTTATTCAACGCAAAATACATTGAAATGTATCAAATTTTGTCAACAAATTACAGTTAGCCATGCTTTAGCCATACTGGAATTCTCAACCGCCCTATAAAAACATAACGAAGAAAAAGTATTTTTAATACTGTAAGGCCTAAAATGCGCTAAATATGCACAATGTGTTAAGTTGTGGAGTCGGTCGCAAGGATGTGCACATTGTAAGCATTGGAGGATGACTTAGCTGCTTTCCTATGGTATAACTACACGAGGGATAAATAATACGCAAAGGGAAAGTAACCTTTAGCGAAACTGCTTTTACTCTGTGCCGAGACATCAAAACAGTAAGCAGGTTTAGCATGGTGGTTGCTGTGGGTAGGCGCGGGAATTATTTGTTTCAGTATGAGCGAGGCACAGAGTTTGAAAACTGGTCCGTTTAACAGACAAGGAGGAAGGGAAGCATTAGCATGTTCAGTAATTAGTTCACAGTTAACTTGGAAACTTAAAACAAGGAGTAAAAATGAGGCCATGATTGTGATCTTGCCATTGTAGGAGATGAGGAAAGGTGCAAGTAATGTTGACCAAGAGAAAGGTAGCAGGACGATGACGATTTCTAGCGAAGAAGCATAGCCATGTGTCACATTGGAGGGTGCAATTTGCAGGGAGAATACAGGCTGTGACGCTGTTTTTGACCGCCTAGGGTTCTATCCTCTGAAGATTTCAGTACGAAAATCAGCTATGCATTTCACTTGAATATGACATACATTAACATTTTCAGAGTTTTGGGTTTGATAGGGCATTTCTGCATAGCTTCGCAGACTTGAGGTGAAGCTCACTCACTTACTCAAGCTAAATGCAAAAATTTAAAAGAACGATTGCTAACCATCCGCAACCCGGCACTAATGCATATACTATAGAGTTGAATTACTAATAAAAATCGTGTATGAAAATAAAAACGAAATTTAATGTTACTTTGTTTCCAAAAAGCAAACGTTTTTAGAAAAGCGGCGAATCCTAAAAATGAAAATAATTCTAACTGCTAAAAATGAACGTAACCATAATTTTCACGTAAAATCCTAAACATGCTGCTCTGTATACATTTAGAGAACATTCATTTCTTCAAATTTCATTATTGATATTTCAGTTATTTTATCACAACTAGTTCCAGGTCTTCATGAAATATTGGTTAATACTTTCCGGTTTTCAGTGTTATTTAACAATTGACCATAGATGTAGACTGTGTTCTATTCGTTTATCATTAATTTCATAATAAAATATTATTGGGTGAAGTATTTACCGAAATATTGAGTTTTGAGTTATTCTTTCAAATGCATACGGTCATGTAAGGCATATATGTAGATTCATCCAAATATGAAAACACGTTATCAAGGTAGAAGAATGTCCGCCTAAAAGGATGTAGCTATAACGTCTAAGGTACATTAAAAATATTTTTGTAATAAAATGTTTTCCTTAAGAAATCATTGTTACATATTTTGCTGACGACTTTTTGCTTTATTAACATATTCACACAGTTAAGTCAAAGTAAAGTTACGAAGTTTGACCAATATTTTTGAGTTACAGTGATTCCTATTCCTCTGCAGATTAAAGAGCACTCAATTCTGTCTATGTGCTAGAGATTTTTCATATTTTTATTAACCTGCTGGCCTCATACTAAGATTGTAATGCACAACAGTTAAGCCAAATAAATATAAAGTTTAACACGAACTGATAATCCTCCGCTCATTATGTTTCAGAATTCCGCATTAGCAAAAGTTATTTAATACAAAGCGTATATTGCTACATGCTCTAAATTTAACCTAGCTGTTCGTGGGCATCAACCCACAGTAAAAAACACCTATATTTGTTTGCAGTTCTAATTTTCAGTCTGATGAACTTAAATACTGTCAAACAAGTCTATTACTCGTTTTTAAGGAAAAATGTAGAACTTTGCGGATAATTCCTTCTGCAACTTAATTCATTACTTGTTTCTGGAAAACAGCGGGCGTCCTTACGTTTGCATTCATCTGATTTTAGTTGAATAGAGATCGGATTGCGAAGTTGCAGTAGGGAATCGTTCTTATATAGTAAAATTTAGAAAAGCAGTTATGTTTTGTTCTGTAATATTTCTTAGCGATAGAAATGGTTTGTTATACAGCAATCACCGGTTTTGTCCCTATCTCGACTCCTTTCTTTCAATAAACAATATGGGATAGGCAAAGTTCTTAATAGAAAACTTTCCAAGACTTATTTCCACTGAAAAAATTAAAAATAAAAAGAATAAATGAACGATAAACTACCCAATCGAATTACAAACTTTAAAGTGCACATGTTAGAGCACCTAAAGCAAATTTGGCGTAGATTGATATTTTAATGGAAAAGGCCTCGCCATGCTAAATGATACACCCCGAGTCCAAATCAGGGTTCTTGGCCAAATGTATGCCATGACTAGATGAGTCAATTCGACATTGATTGGCTAACCTTCTTTTACGAACCCATCCAGCTAAGGGAAATCTCTTAATGCATGATCGAGTTTCAAGGTTACTTCATACAGTAGGTGACCTAGCTTTAACAGTGTGTGAGCAACATTTTTGTGAATTGTTTAGTATCCATTTAGTCCTTTTTATTTTGGTTTCTTGAGTGGAGTTGAGGCAGAGTAAACCTTTTTCTTACAAACACTACATGTTTAGTCTTATATGTTCAAGGTATACAGGCAGGATTTGAGCAAACTCGGAGGTTGCTGACATCTAAGGGATTTCCTAGGCTATTTAATATCGGATTAAAACCCATATAAGTAAGATAGGTATCAAATTAATCCCTTATTATACCAGAAATTTCGATCTTACTTAAATAAATTCAGGTGAAGGCACATGTAAGCAATTAACATTTTGTTCAAAATGTAAACATAAGATTCTGCCTTAGAAATTATTTTATGGAAATTGTTGACTTTTGCCACAAAATAAAGGAAAACATTTGCGTACCAGTATTGTTGTTTTATTAAGGTAAAAATGAAGATGGTTAACAAAACACGTACTAGATACTGTAGAAATGGGTTACAGAAACACCTTTGTGAAATTGGAAGCAGGCGATATAATGCTTTGTTTATATAACAGAGTTTCCTCTAAAACGTGATTTCTAAACGAAATGGTTAGTCATAGAAGGACACAATAATGCAAAAATAAATGTAGAAAAACCGCTTGAAACAGAAAGCGAAAAATGATTTTATTTCATTTTTAGCTTAAAGCGTTGCACTTGTTTTTGAGGGAAGTTACAAAATTCCACATTTTTATACTGACTCAACCTTAGAAAAACTTAAAGTTCCCCATAGATTTGTCGGAAGACTACCTACGAAACGCACATTTTTAAGAGATTTATTATAACGAAACGTTTTTTAATTGATCTTAGGCATATAAACCATCAACATTTGTTTTGGGTGTTAATTTTTCTTGGCCATGAGTTTTCATATTTGGGAAAAACTACAAATATGAAGCAAACAGAATTTCCATTAAAAAAGAATATCTTGAAGATCAATACTCCAGTAAAGGCTTTTGAGGGCTATCTTATTTTAAAGGTTTTGCTAAACATATGGAACAGGATCTGGCTTTATTGCAAATCGATTGGATACAGTGAAAATCGTGGAATATTCCCCGCTATTTTAAGGACGATCTGACACGTAATTTAATCAAATACCATAAATACCTATAAAGAAATTTGACGATAGGAGATTTCTGATAATGTTCACAAAATGGTATGCTTGCGTTAAATTTTGAAAATTCTATATAAATTTATTCACTCTATCTACAGTTATTTTTTAAGTTTTCAGATCTTGCTGCATTTTTTTAAAATGTATTACTTCTCATCAAAATAAAAATCCTTTTAACACTTCCGTTAAGTTGTCAATATGCATAAGTGTGTTCATGCGTTGATGCCGGTTTGCGAGTGGTAATCAATCTTGCGAAAAGTTTCTGCATTTTGCGTGCGTTAGGTCTGGCTCTGTATACTTCAATTATCCTCGACAACTTCAAAATGTATCGTACTTATTTGTTTACCCATTGATACAAAAGGCTTCACCCGGAAGCCACCAATTACTCGGCGAGTTCAACGTCAAGTATAGCTATTCTTATCACAAATCAGTTATTAATTAAATTCCGTCCTGATAAGCTTACTCAAAATGTTAAATAGGCGTGTACAGTTTATGGAAGTAGACGGAAAATATCTTTATTCTGTTGAAAAACATGTTCGCGGAATCAAGCAGGATGTCAAAAAAACTTTTCCTTTGGTCCCCATGCAAAATCGCATGCAGTTACCTTCATGTATGCGATAAGACTTCACTCATGCTGTGTCCCATGTCAGGGAATGCATAGTTCTGCATTTATTATTTCTGAATACAGTTTTCTCCAAATGGCACTGTTGCACTTAAGGTAGTGTGAATTTAGGATTTATACTCAATATCGCTTTAATCTAATCAATGATGATTGTGGTTCGGAGAATGGAAATCTGAAATCATTCGTCCCTTTGGCAAACTTGAATAAATTTTTGATTTCAGTGAAGCCATCCTTATTCAAGAAGGTTGTTGATGGCAATTTAGGTAATTCTGCTAATTTACGGCTTTTGATTAAGTCTACAGCAGACAATGAAAATGTTATGTGTCGCGTACCATTTGCGCAAATCCACAAAAATGATCAAGCCAATGGGAAACCGACCAAACAGAAGGGAATAAAAGTCCCATCCATGATGAATGTCCTTTAGTTAAACTAAGACATCAAATAAGTTATGAAAGTGACAGGCTGCTCAGAATTAATGTCTACTTTTAATGAAGCACAAATAACAAACGCATGAGTTTTAACCTCAAAGAAGTCACTTGCAGAAATATAGAAATTATGCCTATACAAGTGAGTGAGTAAATAAAATGGCCTGGCCAGAGCAAAATATTTCATTCAATAACCATTGCGGTAAATACTCTGACTATTTAGTGATATATGCAGTACGACAGTTAGTCAACTGCCCACATTTCTAGAGCTTTTTAAAATTTAAATCTCCGGGCATCTGCATAATATTTCCATTTTTTAAGAAACAGTTGACGAGTGGAGGAGGATTTAAAAAACTTTGCGTATTACTTTGAAAAAGTAAAGATGTTTCACAGCGTAACATTTAGTGAGATAGGTGATTAACTAAGCATATTTATAGCTGCACCTATCAACACACTTCAAATGGTAATGAATAAATTGCGAATTTTAGCGTTATCACTAGATTACGGAAGGTGAAAATCTGTTAACCTTGTGTTTATCAAAATATTTGAGGTAAAATAGCTCAGGGAATATTTCACCAAATGCTGCATTCGTAAATTGGTTTTCATTTTTAAGGTGGTTGGCTTTACATCTTTAATGGCAAGGACAATTGACACCAACAAAAACCCATCGCTAATCCAGATGAATTCAAAAGCCGATAAACAATACCGATAAAGACCAGTGGACTGGAATGGGCATCTCTGGCTCAGTATCCATCATCAGCCAGTCATATAAAACGCCCACCTGTGCACCACCCGAGGCTCGAACCCGCAACCTTTGGATCAGAATTCAAATGCTCCAGTCACGTGTACGTTGTCTTATTGGTTAAGAAATGGCCTTTTTAAACTCCTCTGCCATTTCCGGTATTATTTGTTTGCCTTTAATATTACTCGCTCTGCAACTGTTGGTGGTGCTCACGAGTATGCCGCGAGGCGCTAAGGGACGAGTCGGTTCCGTTAGTGATCTTCGAGCGTTCATCAACGAACGTCTTTATTCCATATCTGAATGAGCAAGACAGCGAGCCCGTGGCTAAATGTTTAGAGCGTTGGACTTCTGATTAACAGGTCACGAGTTCGAGCCTCGGGTGTTGCTCTACCGGTGGCTGTTTTTGATTGGCTGCTGATGCATATTGAGTCAGAAATAGCAGTTTCCAGCCTCCCTTTGTCTTTGTTGGCTATGTTTTATGTATTAAATGGTATCTTTTTATACTCCCCGATCTTCAAACCCACCCGTGATTACCGTTGAAAGAATGCATTTATCCGTTGTATAACATCAGACGTAGTGTAAAATTTATCAGTAAGCTATCAGGAAAATCTGTCTGCATCTATAAAATTGACTTGAAATTTATTGCGGCCAGAACATATCCGTTAATAATGAAACGCTGCAACATTGAAATACCTCTTTTATAACTTATTAAATGGCATCACATCGATTGTTTTGCAAGATTTATCTAGTAGGGTTCGCAGTCACTCTGCTAACACACCGGCTTCCGATTACTGAGCCACACAATTTAACATTTTGCTCCATGTTTTTCTATGTGTTTTCGATGCCGGGATGTTCATTTTACTGAAATTACATCCAAACTTAGTTCACAAATATATTTCAAGTACCATTCACTGCAAAACGATATCTGCTCAAAAAATGTGGAAGATTACACGATCTCAACTGATTGTTTAATCATTTTTAAATAAGCAATAGTTACTCGTTCCAAGAAGAACAAATAAGAAAAAGATAAGTAGTGTTCGTAATTATTCATAATGTCATGTCTTCGGCAGTTAACTCCGCAGCATTACTATAATGAAGTTATTTTGTGCAATCAACTTCATGCAACATTGGCTGGACTCCTTAGAATTGCCGTAAATAACAATGTTTAATCATACAAACTTCCATTTGTGGTAGACATGTAATAGGAGAAGTACTTTCTTTTCTCATTTGAATTTTGGGAGTTTATGTCTTATTCAACTATTTGACTTCACTGGATATTAGGTAATTTGCAAATTGGCCGAAATTCTTAATAAATCCAAATCGATAGTTTCTTACTTCATGTTTTTCTTTATAAAACTGCATGCTTTCAATATATAGAAATATAAAATGTCGTTTATTTTATACAATTATAAGTGCGCTCAAGCCCACATCAGACAACTGACGGGCTCGGGTGGTGGTTGGATTGTGGGGGTAGGGGGGCGCGTGAGGTCGTCGGCTCAGCGCATTTCGTCCTCACTATAAATAAGCTGACGCGCTTGAAATTATCACGGTGCACTAAAAGCCGTGGCTTAGAAGGTTGCCAAATGACGGGATAACTCAGACCACGTGGTCAGCCCAATGTGTGTTTTGTTTGGAGTGGCTGACTGGCAGACTAAGAGTCAGGCTCCAATGGCTCCTTCTTAATGTGGCCTTTATGCCACTCAGTTGTTATCCCAGTCACCCCTCTCTTGTGTCGTTGTGTTCTTTTTTGGTGTTGAACCACAGTGGGTAAACCTGCGCCCTTTCCCATGTCCAGTCTTAATGACTATGTCTTCACACCGAGTCCAGATGGGGAAGTGGAACAGAGAGGGAGGTAGATGCTTCGCAAGTCCAATCTCACTAGAATCCATCGCGAGTCACCATCCCTGCATAGCATATGGTAGACCGTTTAACACGATGGTCGAACTATATGGTAACGGTGGAAATTGTGTAAGGCAGTTTATAGGACTGAGAAGGGTGGTAACACGCTGCCAGTACAAAGAAATGTATAAGCATTCCGTCGCAATTCAAGTGAGGTGTGTATTTAGCACTCATTCAGAGCATATTAGAAACTAACAGATGCAAGCCTACCTATATGCCAAACAAACCCAAACTCTAAAGTTATGTCTTACCCTACCCATGGTATTCCTTTGCCGGGTTAGTAGGCTGCACCAGCCGTCGTCGCCTTTAATTTTTTGCGAATTTTGATTAATAAAGATGAGATTTGGATGGCGTCATTAAAAGTCAGTTGTCTAACATTGAGAAATTTCATTTGGAACGCGGTTCTGCATCAACAGTTATTGAAGAATAATTTAAATCAACTCTGATTTTAAGGTTGATTCCTGAGCGATCAGTCATTTTGTCTAGTTGTGTCACCAAATTTCGCGCACTGAATGTAAATTCCATACATCGGCAACTTAGACAAGAGACGAAAATATCACCTACTGGTTCATTCACCATTACCATCTTCAATAAACCTGTTTGGCCAAATCCAACTCTCAAAACTGCGTTCTTTTTGAGTCAAAGTCGTTCTAATTTAGCATAGTATCGACGACTTTCCTGGTATATTCACATTCCCTTCGCGTGTGGACTAGCAATCGAGAAAGACGGAACCTCCGGGAACAGCTATTTCTGGCCTATTTGCCGACAGCCACAAATGATAAACCAATCCAGGATTCAAAGCCCAAATGAGTTGAGCATTCATCAACGTATACTAGACTGTATCAACGGCATCCTGTACTACCAAACTGGATAGCGCAGAGTTACCCTCAATAAATTATTGGCTGAAAGTTCTGAATCATTTACTGAATCAGAAAAATGAGCCCAAAATGTACGTTTTCTATGTTTCAGGCTTATACATGCCTTTATCACCAATTGTATCTTTTCCTGATGAACTAATTCCTGCAACTCGCCTTCTCACTCTTAGCTACTTGGCGCAGTTGTAAGCACACGTACGCAAGTCGGTGAACATGTGCGCCTGAAGATTGATCAACTTGCGGCGAACATGAGACACTTCGAACTCCTGTAAGATGCTCACTATAGGTGGCTTTGCACAGCCGCACACAACCAAGGATAAGCAACGTGTGCGCTCGCCTACGAGTAAGAATACTCCAATTGCTGTCATCTCTCGGATGCTTTAACTTCGGCAGAAGATTCCCTTCGCCACAAAGACGCACTTTTGCTCATTTTGCAGACTCTCACTTCGCCAGCAAACAACATGAGCCAAAAGTCGGAGATCAAGCCTCTGAAGGTGGATATGCCCAGAGACATGCAGGACTTCATCCTCTCTGAAGTGGTACGCCAGCTGCGTCAGTTCGAGAAAAATCCCAAGATGGAACTAAACCTTCAACCCACCGTGCAGAACCTAGCGGATGCGTTAAAAAAGCAGTACCAAGGTGTCTGGCAAGTGGTCATTACCGATGGTACCTACTCCGCCTTCTCGGCTTACGTGCAGCAACGTCTTTACCACGTTAAATATGGTCGCTTCGTCATTCTTGTCTGGCAGTCCTCTTCTTACTGAGGTACATGAGTAGTGAATGGCATCTAGCTGCATCTCATCCCCCGCGCCAATTCAGTTCAATACGAACCTAGTCCAACAGCAGATTCCGTCGTCGGCTTTCGAAAGCACTTAACTTTAATGCATGCCTGCGTCCTTTGGTGTTAGAATGTTTGCTAAAATGTGAAGTCTGAGTTAGGGTTTTGTTAATTTCACAGATACGTGCATTATAAAAAAATCCTTTTTGTCCCTCAAACATCTTATACTTAAAGAGTTTTTGTATAGCAAGACTCGCATTCGTTTATTTAAACTTGTCCCAGCACCATGGTAGTCCTGAAGTTCTGCAGTTTACACGCATCAACCATTACACTCAGTCATGTTAAGAAGAAGATTTATTACTGTCGAATTCGACCTATTTATGTTGAAAAATCCCGCAATCTGCACTTATAGAAAATTATAAGTACCGTGCTTCAGGAAATCCATTTTAGATTCTGTGGTTGAAAGTGTAATTGCCGACATTTAGGAGTATCAAATTTGCATTATAAAATATTTAGTTACTCCATTCTTAACCAATTGCTTTTCCTCACAAATGCCCCATTTTTCAACCATCTTTTTGAGTTAAACTTGCGCTTAACTTCTAATCAAATCATTGAGTTTAATCCTAAGAATACCGTTTCTATTTATCCAAAGAACTCAAGTATCACCAAATAGGTACATTTGTTGGTTATTACAGCAAATATGGTGGTATGCAGGTGGTTTCAGATTACTGGATCTTATACTCGTGGATAACCACTGGAATGCTATTGCACGTTAAGAGAGACTTGCTATTCTCTTACGAACGCACAAAATTGCATTGCTTGGACCCTATATGAGTTGAGTTCAAATATATTATTATGAACAGAATCCCTTAAGAACAACTATACATTGCTATGTTATATACTGACCGAGAGGGAGACATCAACTAGGATGACCTCTTGCTCAATGAACACTTGATTGATTAACCTATGTTGGCTAATATAGTGATAGAATCTGAGGCTTAATCCATTGACTAGTTGGGATACATCTGATAAAAAATATTAAGGTGATACTTAACCAAGACCCTCTTTGTAAAACTGTGAATTAAGTGGTCATAAGTAAATTTGGCGTCCTCGGCGTTTTTACCCTCCTTTGGTTGTTTTGTTTTACAGTCTGATGGCTAAATATGGTACGCCATATTCAAGAATACTGTCTGTGAATTATTTTAACGTTGTAGAAGATAAAATTTACTATTTGATCAAGGCGTCTGTAATGTATGCCGAAATGGGTGCATATTAGCACATGGACACAGGTGGTATGTCTTACAGGTGCTTCACGTTATTCCTTCGGAAGGTATCGTTGCCAATACGCTAAACTGGTTCCGTTATTAGATCGATAATCATGCTTCGTGGATGCCTCCACCTCCTTTTCCTCTTCAGAAGAGGCACTGGATGTTCAAATACCTACCCAGTACAGTATTATACCAAGTTGCAAGTACTTAACCTATTTTATTTTCTGATGGGCTTCAGCGTAGGACATGCCAAAAAGTATTACAGACGGGAAAGTATGGACAGCAAGCAATCGTGTTCATGAACGAAAAACCCTTTAATGAAGTAAAATTCTATCATAAAATATAGATAACCATGATCTAGCAGTATTGGAATGCGCAATCACTATAAGCAAAGACTAAAAAGAAACAGCATTCTAAAAATAAACGAGTTAGCAAGTTATGGGATCAGTTTGAAGGATGTGCATTATGAAAGTATCGCATGATGGCTTGTCGGCTGTGTGGTATTAAACTACAGGGGTGCCAAATTATATGCACAGCGAAAGTAACCATGGACCGCAACTCGTTTTACTCCATGCCAAGTCATAAAGATCAGTTAGCAGCTGGTAGCTGTAATCTGAGCTACGAGGGAGTGTGGGTCAGCGTGAGAATTATTCGGTGCAGTGTTAGTGAGTCATTGGACTAGGCAGCTGATTCAGTTAGGGGACTATGCAGAGAGAGCACCTTGGCATGTTAAGAAAATTAGCGGACAGTTCCTCTCTAACATAACAAAAATTGAAGAAATAGGTTTGTGGTTGTGATATTGTCATTGATGAAGATAAGCAAAGATCTAAGAAAAGAGCCACAGGCGAGGGTAGCAGGAGAGTGACTTTTATAGCAAAGATAGAAAGCTAAGTAGGTGACATTTTGATTTCTCCACTCTTTTGAATGACAACTGCCGAGCAAACCTTATGTTTTCTGGCTCACATTGTAACTAGGGTGATGTTTCCTTGGAGGATACAATGTGCGGGGCAGCTGTGTGCTTTGATGACGTAATTTGACGTCAAGCTTTCTTCCCTCTAAAGAGTTCAGTAAGAAATTGGGCTATTTATTTTACGTGCATGTAAACTCCAACTATACGCTTGAGAATTCAGTAATGATTTCCCATTTTAGACTTGCATTTTAAATATTTGTCTAAGCTCACACGGGTGGTTGCGTGGGACAAAGACATGCTAACAGTTTGCTGTTGACCTACACATAATCTTCAACATCGGATGATGGTTTTCTTATAAGAATATAATGATGAAATTGCATATGAGTTAGGATATTTGTGTTCAATTGTTTGGGGTAAAATAGGCATTTTAAATTGGATTAGCAAGCCCAAAAAGCAAAATGGTAGATATCTTGCCATTTGGGCGTTTGGCATAACTACATTTTAAGGCAACTGCGCTATGAGGTTATATGTATTGTCTCCCGAAATCCCAGCCAAAGTATTTACTGACTAGTACCTCTCGTAATTAAACACGATGAAACAACTGAAAACTTTAAACCTGATATGCTTTAAGGCAAATCAACTCACCCTGCCCGCATTTCAGCAGAATTTTAAGGACATAATGGCACGGTAGGGTTTATAAAGAGACAATTAAGAGGGGAACATTTGCGTTGTGAGAACACCTATAACTTAAAAGAAATCTTCGGTAAAACGAACGACGACGTTAATATTTCGAGCAGATTCACGTTCCCTCAAATCCATCCAGTATATATAGAAGAGTAGGATTGAGTCCCATTAAAGATCGGTGAACTTTTATTCAATAATTTATACGTTTAAATGTAACCGAAAGTGTGGTGAGCAATTCTGTATTTCGGGAATGTATCTGAAGCGGTACTCGTCTTCGACAACCACTGGGGATTGCCGTCGCCCACAGACCTGAGGTTACAATAAGACGCTCAGCTATGACACCCAAGTTTTAACTGTCACGTGCGGAAATGACGAACGTCCTATATCGTGTTCAGTGCGGTTACTGCGAGGCTACATATTTGGAAGGACCGGTAAATGACCGCAGACCCCCATAAGTAAGCACGCGAAGGCTGTGAGAAGGATAGATTTGTCTAGTTGCTGGCGAAAAATTTGGCAGCCTCTTCAAACACTGTTGCTTTCCAGGATGCCAAATCTTAGGCAAGCAGCCATTGATCAAGCAAGCAGCCATAGAATCGCTCGAAGCCTGGCACAGACCTCCAAGTTCCACCAAGCACAGTATGATTCTCCTAGTGGCCAATCAGGCCTTACGAGTGTAGCTCAATGAACGGACGTGCAGGCAGGAAGTTAGACCGGTCGAGGTAGCAAGCAAACGCATATCGAACCGGAACACAGGTCTGAGTGAACCTACATCAGGTACCAACGTAGTATTTGGAGAAATCGCGGAGAATACAAACCAGCAAGATCTCAGATCAGGCTTTAACACAGACGCATATGAATACATTTTGCGCTTTATCACCGAAAAGGACAGGCCAGCTTCGAATAGTCATTTGTAAACTGGCAATAAAATGTGCAAATGGCTCCAGGATTCGACCGTTTGACTTCTGATAAACGGGCTGAGGGTTCGAGCCTCAAGTGGCGTTGTGTATGACTAGCTGTTGACTGATACTGACCCAGAGAAGTCCATTGCCATTCCCCTTTTCTTTCATCAAAATTTGTTGCAGGTCTTGTGGTTGATGAAACCTTTCCTTGGCGTCTACGAATGAATGTCAACCAACTTAAAGGCGAAGAGCACTTTAAAAGTTCCATAGTATATGAAATATTCAGTGATCTTGTAACTTAACTATTTTACAAGATAAAATATAAATAAATTTGCTTTTCCTTAATCCAATGATAACACCGAAAGTCGCAAACGATCTATTACCATTTTAAAGTTGGCTGGATACCAGATAAGGTATATTCATCAGTGAATTTATAAACCTGCTTACTCAATCACCTACCTCACCATTTGTGGCATTGTGAAAAAAAGTAATAACTTTGCGAATTTAGCTGTGAGATTTCGTTATGTTTTCATCTTCCTGGTCAACTCTGCCTTCAGTTTGCGTAAATAAAATGATTACACAAATTTTTCGTGATTCAGGTTTAAACCTCAGTCGCAAAGTTGGCAGGCGATTAACTGTCATTCTGGGTAAGATTTTTAATTGCTTTTATTCGGCTGGTTTCCCATTGGGTGGGGAAGTTTTGTGAATTTGGGCTAATGGCATGCAATATATCACCTATTAATTATCCGCGGTTGACTAGATAAATAGCCGGACATTTGCATAATAATGTAACTTGTCATCAGTAAAAATTCTAAAGCGGAACTGACAAGCAATTCAAGTTTCTCAAAGGGATTACATGCTTTCAAAATGTGTCTTACGGTGGCCGTCTCCTAAAGAACTTTGACATGGATTAATTTAACTTAGAATTGATTATAATGGTTTCATCCACCTTTGTCTGAAGTGGAGCAAAGCTTTTTGGATAAAACTGTATCAAAAGCATAAAGAAAAAAACAATTTGGAACACTGCATTCCCCGAATTGGTACAGTTAATGGCTTACTTGTACTCGCATGCATGAATATCACTGCAGGTGACTACGCATCACGACAAAGGGCAAAAAGGTTTTTAAGTTAAGGTTGATTCCACTCTCACTTTTTGCAACCGAAAGTGAATATGTTTGGCCTTAATCCATAAAAGATGCACAACTATGTTATATTTTCAGTCAAATTATCAGGAAAAAGTTACTACATATTTGATTTGTGAAAAGAAAAATAATATTCGACGCGGACTTACCGAGAAATACAGTTTGGGTCATATCAGACGGAAAATCGCGAAATTTGCTCTAAAACCTTTGTAGCGCCTAAACTTCCCACCATACATCACATCAAGTTAATCAGGGGCAAAGAAACGACGAATTTCTATAATAAGGTAGATTTTGATTATCAAGTATAGTTATAAGCTAAGAAATAATGTATTGTATCAAAACCACCAAATGGGAAAACGACTTTATTTTACACCTAACAGAGAATGAAAAAAGGAAACCAGGACAAAATAATGAATATGAATAAGAATAAATTATTCTAGTATTTTTTGTAAGTCAGAAGGACATAGAGATTACTATATTGTCCAAACTGTTTTGGTCTATACAGTCATTAAGCAAGAAATTCAATTTTTGCTCCATTTGAACGTGTTTATCGGCCTTGTCCCAGTTTCATTTGAGCAATGCGAATAGATTTTCAATGGGAGTTAGGTCTAGATTGTTTGCAGAAATAAACGATTTGGAGACGGCAAGCGGAAAGTTTGGTTGCAGTCTAAACAGTTAGATTATGGGCAGTAGCAAAAATTAAAATCATACTTGCTTTGATTGACAAACAGGAGCATTATCTTGCAACTTTTTCACGTTAATGAATACCGTTTTAACCGAAAGCATGCTGTATTATTTCTATGGACACCTAGCTATTTATTGTCACTTTTGTCAACGGCCAGATCAGCCGCACTTCGAAATTGATGGCCATCCATATAATCAGTCGTCGGCGGTTCTTGAATTTTGTTGTCGATAGTGTTTTCGTTTAGGCAGTTCTTCCCAAATATGACGACCTGGGTTGACTTCTAAGGCTTGTCTAAAAATAAGACTTCATAAAAAGACTAAATGCTTTTCCAAAATCAACGTCTGTGATTAATATATACTTTAGCAAACAAAAAAGCGTTCTCTAATTAGCTTCATAGTTATGAATGGCCTAACAATGATATTTTGTTGGTGAAATCCAAATTCCTTCACATTGTTTTCTTATTAAGGTCCGAAAATATATTGATAAATTTTCCCTCTGAATAGTCCTAAGAGGCATAAAATGATATCTATTTAATATGCATTAAGTAAAATCCTCAACCTGTCTGCTTGTGAACCGTTTTGGTCCACCTTCTTTTATTCTAGGCACTGTTCTATGGTAAATAACTCTCGAAAGTGAGGCCTGGATTATATTTAAAATATTAGCTAACGACTCACGTGGCAGCACTTCGCCTGCAGTTTACGTAAACGCCCAAAATCAACTACGGAGAGGGAATGCTTCGACCATGTATTAGCACGACGTAACAAAAAAAAGTGAAAGCATATCACGCCTTATGGCATATACATATATGAATTTATTGTCATGATTCTCGGTGCGATATATATATATATATATATATATATATATATATATATATATATATATATATATTGCTAATAGAAGCGAAGACGCGCGTTCCCGGAAATAAATGAGAAGAAGAGGTGATCACGGAATCCATGGTTTTATTGTCCTGACGTTTCAAAATCAAACAAGATTTCATCGTCGGAGGTAAACATTGAACCGCGCCTCACAGTATTTATAGGTGGTAACATTTCGGTTAATACGGGATTACTAAGGTTTTTGAATTTGCGTAGTGGAGGGGACGGGTTGGGGGTGGAGATTCTCAGTCATCATGCTGCTTGATGAGCATGGTGGTGTTTCATTCTTGGCAATCATCCTTTGCCTGTTCACTGAGTCCGTGGTGGACTGGGGGAGGGCGGGTAATGGCTTGTTCTCAATCTGGTCGGGGGCCGGAGTTCGCACGTTGGCAGTAGTCGTCAGTACCCTCATCGACCGAAGCTGCCGCCCCAGGCTGTTAATCTTGGTTGCGATCGCACCTCCGTGTGTATTTGCACCTGCCGGATAAGTGGTTGAGCTGGCCGAGGCGATAACTGTTCGTTCGTCAGGTCTGGGTTGTGTTGCGATTGCATGCGTGTCCGCTATGGACTCACCCATGTTCGGATGCACGTTTGGCCCATGTTCACGTTGGCTCTTTCGATCATTGAGCTGCGTCCGGAGGGCTTGGTAGGCCGTAGGAAGCGTCACACAACGATTGATGGAGGTTGTTCCCGTGTGCCAAGCCTCGATGGTTTTCCTTGCCATGCGGTCACTTCCCCGACCAAGAATTTCAGCATTCTGGAAGGCGAACGTGTGTCCAGAGTCTGCGCAATGGTCAGCCACCAAAGACAGCGGGTCCATTCTTCTTAACGCCCTCATGTGTTCTCCGACCTGGGTTTGCAGACGTTTCCCGTTTTCTCCAATGTAGTTGACTGCGCAGGAATTGCATTGAACCCGGTAGATGACGTTTGTTGTTTCACCTAGGGGCAGTGGGGCCTTAGGCCTCATAAGCAGATATCGAATGGTTGACTCCGGCCGGTGGGCGATGCCGATCCCCATCGGTCTTAGGAGACGGGAAACCGCCTCCGAAACACCGTCAATGTATGGTAACGCTCGCCATATCTTTGGCTGTTCGGTCGCTGGCCTTCGGCTTTGCCTGCACTGTCTGCTACGTTCGATGAAGTTGCGGGGATACCCGTTCGCCATGAAGAGGCGTTGGAGGTATCGAAGTTCTGCCTTTCTTTCGCCTGGCTCGCTGCAGTGTGTTTCAGCCCTTTTGTATAGCGTTCGAACACAACTGCGTTTGTGGCATGACGGATGTTTGCTATGGTAGCTAAGGATTTGGCGGCTACTGGTGGCCTTCCTATACACCGTCGTTTTAAGGTCCCCGCCGGGTTTTCGATGGACGAGTACGTCTACGAATGGCAGCTGGTTGTTGACTTCCACCTCCATTGTAAACTGGATGTCAGGGAAAATAGAATTCAGGCTGTCATGAAATTCCTTGACCATATCCCGCTCGATGATGACAAAAGTATCGTTCACATACCGAGTTTAGAATTTCGGTTTTTATTTGCGAAAACCAGGGTCTCTAATTTTTGGAGAACTGCCTCTGCGATGAAGCCCGAAAGTGGCAATCCCATTGGCGTCCCCTTGACCTGCTCATACGTTGTTCCTTCGAAAGTGAAGTACGTCTTCAGGTAGAATTTTAAGAGCTGGATGAGATGTCTCCCTTTCAGACGAGGTGATGGTGTCATTCGATGTCACCTCTCTCTTCACCACGATCCCACAAGGCCTGGCAGTCGAAACGGTCAGCGAACTGCTCGAGAGCAGGTACAACGAGACGGCCGAGATGGCGAAAGGGGGACATCTCATCCAGCTCTTAAAATTCTGCCTGAAGACGTACTTCACTTTCGAAGGAACAACGTATGAGCAGGTCAAGGGGAAGCCAATGGGATCGCCATAATTTTATGCGAAACTATCTTATAACAAGACTCAAATTGAGCACAGTTTTGCCGATGATCCATCCGCATTAACATACGCTTATATATTTGCGTTTTAAATTCTCGGTGAGGTGAACGAAAATACTGCAAAAGAAGTTCATTACTGTGTTTTATACATAAAAGTGCGTCAGAAATTTACAAAGAGTAATTTTTAAAACTGAATTCGTTTCTCCTGTACTGAAAACAATTTATGGTGGAAGCACAATAAGCGGGTCCCAGAAAAAATGAATAAACTCGAGAGCGTGTCTGACGGGAACCGTGGTTAAAGGGGTTTTAAGGGGTGGGGCAGAATAACAACAAAAACAAAAGTCAAAACGGTGAAGGTAATCTGCAAGTGAAAATTAATAAATAAACATGAAGTTTAAATGAGGTGAAAATAACCCGCCCAACATGAAAATAAAAAAATCGCATCCAATGAAAACGCATGTGCTTAATTAACGGTCCCCATTGGTTGTAAATGAAAGCAAACTGATCAGATGAAATCGGAGCCAACAAGAAGAAGGCAGCGAATCCGCGCTTTAATTGAAGGCATTTAAATTGTAGCTGACGAATAAGACCGCTAATTAAGACAGCCAGAAGCAAGGCGAATGCACAAAAGGGGAAGCGGAACAAGGGTAAGATTAGTTAAATGAATTAAATCACGTATGTTACATGTGCTGTAAAAAGTATAAAAATTATAACATTTTGTCAAGTTAATTGACGGTAGTTTAGGTTTTAGTGGAATAAGGAAAACGAAAAATGAAGTATAATTAAAAGTATGCGAAGTATTAACCGACGGACAGATTCACGGATTTGCATATGCAATTGTTGTTGTTAAAAAAGGGGTAGTATAGTAAAGGAAAAATGTTTACGTAATTTAAGGGTATAGATATTTGGAAGCGACACAAAAGTAGAAGTAGATTATTTGTCACATGGCTGGAAAAATAGGAGAGTAATAGAACGAAATAAACAAAGAACAAAGAAAATGTGGCACTGAAAATATAGAATAATTAGTTTGAAGGCAAGGTGAATGTAAATTTTTTATCCCCATTATTGGATGTTATCGCAAGGAAAAAACAGAAGGAGAGGGCCTCAGATGAATAAGGCAACGAAAGAGGAAATTTTAATGAAAAAAGACTCCAGCCTAATTGTCGACTACCTACAGGAAAGGAAACTGCTACCTATGCATATGTTATGTGCATGCGGAAACAATATAACCAGCAGGCTACTGCAGAGCAGACAAACGGCTTCTTATTGAAATGTTCCCGCTGCAGACGAAAGAAGTGCCTAACAGAAGGTACTATTTTCAAAGGTAGTAGGTTAACCCTGGGGAATATAAAAAAAAATTGTCTACCGGTACGTAGAAGGCGTGCGAGTCAAGCGCTGTGCCGCACTGGTAGGGGTGCATCGCAATATTGCAATGCAGTGGTACGCAATTTGTCGCAATGTGTCAACCAGTGCACTCATGAGTGCCGTAGGCCAGGTAGGCGGCAAGGGTATAGAAGTGCAGGTGGACGAGACAATTACTACTACTGCTAATGCGTCTACGACCACTACTTCTACTACTACTACTACTACTACTACTACTACTACTACTTCAACTAGTATTACTTCTACGACAACAACAGCAACTACTACTACTACTACGGCTACTATTACTTCTACTACTAATATAACTATTACTACTACTACCACTATTAATACTATTACAACTGCGTCTACTACTACTACTTCTCCTACTACTACTACTACTACTACTACTACTACTACTACTTCTACTACTACTACTACTTCTACGTAAACTTATATCACTACTACCACTACTACTACAAATACTACAACTACTAATACTAATATAACCATTACTACTACGACCACTATTCGACAACTATTACTACAACTACTACTGCGTCTACTACTACTACGACTGCTACAACTGCGTCTACTTCTACTAAAACTACTACTACTACAACTGCGTCTAATACTACTACTACTAATACTGCGTTTACTGCAACTACTATTACTATTACCACTTGTACTACTACTGCGTCTACTACTACCACTATTACTACTACTACTTATACTACAACTACTACAACTAATATATTTACTCCTGCTACTGTGTCTACCACAAATACTACCTCCACTATTACTACTTCTCCTATTACTACCACTTTTGCTGCGTCTACTACTAATACTACTTCTTCTACTAATACTTCTAATATGAAATACTCCTACTACTGTGTCTTCTACTATAACGACTTCTACTACTTCGACTACTAATAGTTTTCCTTCTACATCTATTACTACTTCTACTACTTCTACTAATACAACTACCACTTCTACATCAACTCATACTTCCATTACTATTACTACTACTACTACTGATACAACTACTAATACTATTACTATTACTACTACTGCATCTACTACTACAACTAATACTCTAAATTTGCATCTACTAATACTACTACTACTATTACCACAACTAAAACACCGTCTACTGCTGCTACTACTACTACTACTACTACTACTACTACTACTACTACTACTACTTCTACTACTACTACTACTACTACTTCCTCTACTACTACTACTACTACTACTACCACTATTACAAATACTACTAATACTGCGTCTACTATTACTACTAATACTACAACTACTACTTATTATGTTACCATTACTACAGGAAAGGAGACTGCTACCTATGCATATGTTGTGTGCATGCGGAAACAATATGACCCAGCAGGCCTCAGCAGAGCAGACAAACGGCTTCGTATTTAAATGTTCCCGCTGCGGACGACAGAAGTGCCTAAGAAAAGGTACTATTTTGAAGATAGTACGTTAACCCTGGGGAACATAACGAAAATTGTCTGCCGGTACGTAGAAGGCGTGCGAGCCAAGCGCTGGCCGCACTGGTAGGGGTGCAACGCAATACTGCCATGAAGGGGTACGCAATTTATCGCAGTGTCAACCAGTGAACTCATCAGCGGCGTAGGCCAGGTAGGCGCCAAGGTTATAGAAATGCATGTGAACGAGACAATTACTACTACTTCTAATGCGTCTACGAATACAACTTCTACTACTTCAACGCGTACTACTACTACTACTACTACTACTACTACTACTACTACTACTACTACTACTACTACTACTACTACTAAAATTACTACTGATACTACGACTACCACTATTAATACTACCACACCTGCGTCTAATACTACTGCTACAACTACTACAACTCAGATAACAATTAATACTTCTACTACTGCGTCTACTTCTGAACAATACTACAACTACTACTACTAATACAATCATTAATACAACTACTACTACAACTACTATTACTACAACTACTACTGCGTCTACTACGACTACCGCTACTACTACTACAACTGCTACAACTGCGTCTACTACCACTACTACTACTACTACTACTACTACTACTACTACTACTACTATTTCTACTTCTACAACTACTGCTTCTACTACTTCTACTACTACTACTACTACTACTACTACTACTATAACAACTTTAACTATAATCAATACTAATACTACAACTATAACTACTATTTCTACTACTACTGCGTCTACTTCTTCTAATATAATACTACTACTATTACTTCGTCGTCTTCCACCACTACTAATATAACTATTACTACAACTAATTCTACTATTACTACCACTAATAGTGCGTCTACTACTACTTCTATTTATACTCCTACTACTGCCCCTACTACTATTACAACTACTACTACCCCTACTACTAATAGTATTACTACTACTTCTATTACTACTACATCAACAACAACTAATACTAAAATTGTCATTACTATTACTACTAATACTACTACTACTACTACTACTACTACTACTACTACTACTACTACTACTACTACTACTACTGAGACTACTACTACTACGTCTACTCCTACAACTGATACTTCTACTACTGTGTCTACTACTACTACTACTACTATATCCACAACAACTACTCCGTCTCATGCTACTTCTACTATTACTACTACTTCTGCGTCTTTTGCTACTACTAATTCCACAACTACTACTAATAATAATGCTTCCATTACTACCACTACTATTGTAACTTCTACTGCGTCTACCACTACTAATACTACCACTGCTACGACTACTACAACTACATCTACTACTTCTACTCTATTACTACTACCACTGCGTCTACTGCAACTACTACTACTACTATTACTACAACTACTCCTACTACTACTACTACTACTACTACTACTAATACTACTTCTACTACTACTACTACTACTATTTCTACTAATACTACTAATACTACTACTACTGCTACTTCAACTACGAATACTACTATTGCTACTGCTATTACTACTACTACTACTTCTACTACTACAACTACTACTAATACAACCATTGCTTCTAGTACTACAACTATTACTACAACTGCAACTCCGTCTACTACTACTAAGACTACTGCTACTCCTACTTCAACAACTACAACTGCGTCTAATACAGCTACTTATACTACTACTACTACTACTACTACTACTACAACTTCTACTACTACTACTACTATTATTATTACTACTGCGTCTGCTGCATCTACTTCTATTTTATACTACTACCACAACTATTAATACTACTACAACTACTGTGCCTACTACTACTACTACTACTTATAATACTATATTTACTACTAATACTACTTTTAATACTAATACTGCGTCTACTACTACTACTATTATACTACTACTACTACTGCGTCTACTACCGCTACTACTTCAAGTAAACTATTACGACTACTTCTATTATTACTACCAATCCTAGTGCGTCTACTACTACTACTACTACTAATAATAATTATACTCTTACTTCTGCGTTTACTACTATTATGACATCTACTACCTCTACTACTAATAGTATTATTACTACTAATATTACTACTTATACAACAACTACTTCTACTAAAACTACCATTTATATTCTTCTACTACTACTACTGAGACTACTACTACTGCTACGTCTACTCCTACAACTGATACTTCTACTACTGTGTCTACTACTACTTATACAACTATAACCACAACTACTACTCCGTCAACTGCTACTAATACTATTAATACTTCTACTACAACTAATACTTCTTCGTCTACTATTACAACTAATTCTGCCATTTCTACTACTAATGCTACCATTACTACCACTATTACTACAAATACTACTACGTCTACCACTACTACCACTGCTACAACTGCGTCTACTACTACTATTACTTCTACTACTATTGCGTCTTCTGCAAATACTAATACTACTACTACTACTTCGACTACTACTACAACTACTAATACTTCTTCTACCACTATTAATACTAATAGAAATGCGTCTACTACTACTACTACTACTACTACTACTACTACTAATACTACTACTACAACTATTACTAAAACTATTACTGCGTTTACTACTTCTATGACTATTGCTACTTCTACTGCAACTACCATAACTGCGTCTAATACTGCTATTTTAAATACTTCTTCTGCTACTACTACTACTACTACTACTACTACTACTACTACTACTATTACTACTGCGTCGCTGCAAATATTACTACTACTACTGCTACTAATACTACAACTACTACAGCTATAACAACTTCTACTACTACTGCGTCTACTATTACTACTATTATAATACTACTACTGCTGCTACTATTACTACTGCGTCTACAACCACTACTACTGCTTAACTATTACTACTTTTTGTGCTATAACTACCACTGCTAGTGCATCTACTAAACTATTTATACTCCTACATCTGCGTCTACTAATATAACGACTACTATTTCGTCTACTAGTGACACTATTACTACTACAACTACTATTACTACTACAACTACTACTACTACTACTACTACTACTACTACTACTACTACTACTACTACTACTACTACTACTACTACTACTACTATTACTACTACTACTACAACTACTACTACTACGTCTACAACTAATACTACTAAAAAATCTACCATTACTATTACTACTTCTACTACTACTGATACTACTACTACTACTACTACTACTACTACTACTACTACTACTGCTGCTACTACTACTACTACTGCGTCTACTTCTACAACTAATTCTAGTCAAGTCACGTCAAGTCAAATTTATTAAGGGAAAGATAGGCAAACGCCTTTGAACTCCCTCTTGGTTACAGTATGGCTAAAAAGCCTCTGGTACATCATGAAAAATGTAAAAAGTTAGTTTACATAATAGCGGGCGGAAAATAAGCAGCTGTTGGCTCATCGCCAAGAGTAAACATAAATGTGTACTCGCATATTACAAGTAGCATGAGTACATGATATTGTTGGTGACGAGATTCTCGTGAGTGAGGCATATGCGACGAGTTTGAGCTAATAAAAATGCTATAAAAATGGTACTACTGGTACTGCGTCTACCACTACTACGACTATTTCTACTACTACTACTACTATTACTGCAACTACTGCTCCGTCTACTACTACTTTCTACTACTACTACTACTACTACTACTACTACTACTACTACTACTACTACTACTACTACTACTACTACTACTACTATTACTACTATTACTACTTCTACTACTGCGTCTAATGCAACTGCTGCTACTACTACTAATACTTCTTCTACTACTACTACTACTACTACTACTACAATTTTTACTACTACTATTACCACAACTACTACTGCGTCTACTACTACTACCACTACTACTGCGTCTATCACTACTGCGTCTACTACTACTACTAATACTACAAATACTACTTCTAATACTACCATTACTACTACTACTACTACTCCTACTACTACTATTACTACTACTGATACTACTTCTATTACTACTACTACAACTGCGTCAACCACTACAACTTTTACTTCTACTACTGCATCTACTACTACTTAAACTACTAATATTTCCACAACTACTAATGCATCTAATACTACTATTTTTTATTTAACAACTACTTCTACTTCTATTACTATTAAATCTACTACTACTACTACTTTTACTACAACTACTACTGCATCTTCTACTACTGCTACTACTACTACTACTACTACTACTACTACTCCTACTACTACTACTACTACTACTACTACTACTACTACTACTACTACTACTACTACTACTACTACTTCTACTGCTACTACTACTACTACTACTACTACTGCGTCTACTACTACTACCACTAAAAAAACTACTACTACTATTACTACTGCGTCGACTTCTACTACTACTACTACTTCTACTACTACTACTACTACTACTACTACTACTACTACTACTACTACTACTACTACTACTACTACTACTACTTCTTTTACTTTGGAAAAGGGAACCTTCTTTCCAACAAACCGTTTACTAGCAGAATAAAGGGCACCGAATGCCAAAGCGTATAACCAGACAGAACATTTGACAGCAGTCCCATGATACTTTTGGTGATCTTCATCTGTACAAGACAATCTACTGTAGGCTTTTAAGTAGCAAAAACAATAGTCTTTTTTTCTGAGACCCGCTTAATGTGCTTTACGCAATTTAGTTCCTCACGCGTGCTTTCGCTTGATTTTCATTCATTAAAGATCGTATACTAAGGTTCCTCTTTTGATGTATTTGAGACTTTTGTTGCTTATATTAATGTGCGTGTATAGTTTAACGCAGAAGAACAAATAAATTTCTAATGAGATTTTAAACAGCCTATAGAAATTTCTTTGACATCCGGCAACATCCTATTTCGCACAAATCTGCGGATCGCCCTTAAAACAAAAAGACTTAAAATGCAGTCTTCCTTAGAAATGCGCTTTCAGAGCGTCAAATATACTCAAAAACAACTAACAAGACCAAATGTATGGTAATCTACCCAATAAAATTTTCATCCTTAGATCTAAGGAGTCAGCCCATCAACATAAAATTTAGTTGAGATGTTTATTTTCCCGAACTTTTTCTTGGTCAAAATGTATTCATTTTCTCCACAAGATACTTAGACGTTGGTTAACTTCTCTCCTCCATTATACGCTTCTAACTAAGGGAGTTGTGTCACTGCAAGATTGTCCTTTAGGTAACTACTCGATTTACCCTGACTAACTTCATAATTCAGCGTACTTCATTTTATCCTCTCTGAATACAACAGTTTTCGCTTTGTGTAGTAAACCTCGAAGTCTATTTTGCTTGTCATAAATCAATTATGATGTAACGTAACTGCTAATTATCTGTTTGACAATGTAGAATAGTCGTACTTTGTGTATAAAAGGAGATGAAAAATATCATCTTTGAGACGAAAAGCATGTGAGTGGAATGGAATTGAAAGCAAAAACACGTTGTTAATTTCTTCCTCATGCATAGTCACTTGCACTGAACTTCATCCAGGTGACTACAGTTACTCCATGAACTGTCTCAGAGTCAAAGAATGGAGAGTTCCATTCCCTTCACTCTTGGCGCTCTGAATAGATTTCGCCGCAAATGGTGTGACTGTCATCTAGGCAGACATCGATTTAAGGCATTAAATAAGGCTTTAAGGCTTTAAATAATAATATAACCTAATTTGCGATACATTTGGTTAGGTGAGGACAAGTGGTAGACCCTTTCGGATATTAAACATCAGTTTAGTAAACGGTAACTGATTGCGTTTGCTATTGTAATCATAAACAACGAAATTTTTTAATGACAAGTTAAACAATCTTGCCAATTTTCGCTCACAGATTTAGTCGAGAGTGGACAATTAAAGTAAAACTTGTGGCATGAATGTTGTGCAAATTCACGAAAGTACTCAAACCAAAAGGAAACCAGCCGAATAGAAGAAAAGCAAACACCAATCCGGAATGAAAGATTACTTAGCGTTAATTTAAAGACAAAATAATTGTTGAAAGTGGTGATAGTTTGGTCAGAAACAGCGTCGACCTTAAGATAGCGGAAACAACACAAGAATGAGTACTTACATAAAATGAGTAAACTCGATTTTGCAAAAGTACAGAAAGCATGTCCATACAAAGGGAGGAATAAATAAAACAGCTTGACTGTAGCAAAAGCTAACATTCAATTGTTTCGGTATATTGTTCAGCTAAATATCCTCCAAGAATTGGTGTAATATATACTAGGACAGTTCATCAAATGCCATTCTTCGAGAGTTCTTTAAATTTTGAGTCACCATACATCCATGTATTTTTTCCAGTTACTCTTTTGGTGAAATGGTTTCTTAGAATGCGGAGGATTTGACTTAATTTCGCCAATAACATTAATTAGGTAAAAATGTTCATATGGTTACATATGATAAGGTCAGGGTTTGACTAAGAAAGTTAACTCTGTTTAGTAGAGTACTCATCAGCATATTTCATCCAGTATCCCGATATAGTTAATACTTTGCGTATTTCAGTGTTCTGAAAGGATTTTTAAAAATACAGATTTATTTATCTTTTATCCATTGATGTCTAGGAAAAAAGTCCACTTAATAATTCATCAAGTTCTGACCGTTTAAAACGTTTATGCTTGTGTGGAAGTTTGCATTAAATTGTAGACATATTCGAATATCAAAATACTCGCCAAATTCAATCAACTTCCACAAAAATGAGCAAAAGAGGATCTCGGATAATTTAAAGCGTTCGCGAATATGTATCCTCTAACAAAATTATTAATTGAGAACCTTTCTTTCTAAATATCCAACTTTTTTGAAAATAAAGGTAAGATTAATGTGAAAGTGGTTTGACGGCCTATGCATATCCCAGAAAATTTTGACATTTATTTCCACAGACGTTTGAGAAACCTCTTATCGTTTGTTTTCACAAGGAGAATATTCATGACTTTATTCACAACCGTCCCGTTAGAGACTTAATTTAAAATGATTGATCAGGAGGAAAATTCGCACGTGAAATAACAAATTTTCATTCATTGACGAACAGTAACCGAGCGCTTATGAAATTCACTCGTCCGGTTTTGTTTTGGGACTAATTTTCGAACCATATCAGCAGGCAAATGGTGGGGCTCGAGAGTAAGACTGAGGGCAGAACAATTCAAGTCAGTTTTGGTAGCGATCGGTGATTTTTTATCAAAGAACGTCAATATTCCTGAGCAAAACCGGCAATAAAACGAGCACGTTTCCCAAGGATTAGAGCGTTGGAAGTCTAGTCAACAGGTTATGGGTTCAAACCTTGGATAAAACAGGCCTTAAGGTTAGGTTTGACTGGCTGATTATGGTTATTGAGCGAGCAAAAGCCATTCTTGTCGCCCTTGTCTTGGCTGGCTATGTTTTCTATATCAAATTGTAGCCTTTATATCTACCGATCATCACTCAAATTCGTAATTTTCCCTTCGACAGACTGCATTTATCCATTGGATAACGTCCGACTTAGCGTCAAAGACACCCGCTAGCTAGCAGAACAGCTGTCTATAGTTATAAAATTAACCCCGAAAATAATTGTGATAAGGACCTTTCCGCAACCGATGAAATGTTGCAACTTTTAAGTATTTTACTAAAAAGGTATAACCTACATTATTATGAAAAATTCATTTGACATGGTTCGCACTCCCTTCGCTAACAAGCTGATTTTTGATTTAACAGCCGCAAATGTTTAACTTTTGCTCAATGCTTTCTTGTGTTTATTCGATGTTCGGAAGTCTGGTCTAATGAAATTGCATCCAAACACAGTTCACAGGTATTTTGTACGAAAAAACGTTTTCACCTCATTTAAATCCAATAAATTGGCTATGAAGATTTTCAGAACAATCGCGTTTTTATTACCCTGACGAGTTAGAACCACATTGTGCAGCGTGATCCATAATTACTGCACCCGTTAAGGTATACCAGGAGGGTTTTTCAGCATTTATTGCGTCAAACTGGTTTTCCCGAACATATGCCTGCAATGCGTGTTAATCTTTAAGGCTAATTGAAAAGGCATTTCATTTTAAAATAAATTGACTGTAACTATTTTGCTGCTAGAAGTGAACAGGCGAGTTCCAGGGAGTTTTTTTTAAGATTTGATGCCTAGGTGGCACTCTCCAAAATTTATAAAAGCCAACCGATTAGAGCTTCGAACAAGAATCGGAATCGTAAGGCTAACAAACGTCATTTTCAAGGGATCACATCTTCTTCGGAACTAACGAAAATATTTTTTCCTAAAATGTAGGCAATTGGGTGGAGTAATACACAATCCGGTCGTTATATTGCGTATGTCTGCTACAGCGCAGTCAAAGGACGAACGCCTTTCCAGAAACGAGTGCAACATTTTAGCTTCACCGTAGTCACGATGCTTTTGACCGGATCAGGTTGCATATTCAGTATCATCTCAATATCATTCACCCGGGCTCTGTTTCGCTACTTTCGCCATCCTTGATAGGGTACTGGAATGAAGCAGGTTGTTCCAATGCCAAAAGTGGACATGCTGGATATAGGCTTAGTTACTCAATCCTCTGATCGCGTCAATATAAATGAGGCAAACACGCTAATGCCACATCGCAATTTCTGCGATTCACACATTAAACAGCTGAGAGTTTTACGATGAATCTGCTTGGAAGTAAATTTGCATTCTAATTTGATATTTTTTAAAATTTGAACGACTGAGTTTACCACAAGAACTTTTGAAAGTGGTATAACGGTCGATCAAGAGTTGTATATTGGTACTGTCGAGAGTATATACACGACACCAGGATATTGAGATGCAGACTGCAAAGATTCGTGCGGCCGTTTAACAGCGCCTTTCGTTTCAAAACGATATCAGTTTAAAAATGTGGATAGGCGAATCAGGGGAATATTGTATGATCCAACCTGATTTTGTAGGCGTCGAGAGTAGCCAATCAGCTTCTTGTGACAAGAGGAATGAATGAAGGTATGGGTGATAATTACTGTCCCGTATTAATTCTTAGTCTAATGCCTTCGAATGTCCACCTTGTAGCGTAAGCATAAGAAAATTAGTTTGCGCCAGTAACTTCATGTGACATCCACTGGATTCCTTAAAATAACCGTCAAATAACACAGATTCGTCCCACATGTTTTCAAATCTGGAAGGCATGGGATATGTGAAGTGCTTTCTGACCTTTTTTATGATCTGTTGTGTCATCGGTTGTAATGGCACAGAGGAAAATCGCAAACTATTCTGTTCATATTGACGTAAATCCTTGTACATAGTTGATGTTTATGAAAAAACACTATATATGGGTATATTTTATGAGATGTTTTCTTCTTCAAATATTGGACGTCGAAGAACGGGTGAAGATTGTGTAAACATGACAAGTTAACTAAACATTTCGCATCTAAATTTTTCCCTGTTTTCACTTCAAACACATATACTTGTACGTATTTTTCTTTGGAAGTGTGCTTTCGATAAATTTGCATCAGGCCAGTGCATTTATATGGGAATGGGATGCAAGTTAAACCATACGATCAATACTGTTCGTCTTGCCATACAGGTGAGTCGTGCGAATAGTTAGCGGGCGATACGAGACGGCGGTGGTGAGGGTTTGGTGGAGACGGCGTGGAGTGCATGTAATCAAGCCGTCATTGGCCATGCTAAGCGCGCAGCTTGAAGCAGATTCTTTTGAGCGCACAAGACCCGTTTTCCCAACCGGATGGTAGTGGCTTCTGCTGTTGCTGGCAGCCGCTGACCCAATGAGGTGGGGTAAGTTGATGGCACCTTATCAATCACACGGTTGGTTTCATTTGGGTCAACACTAGTCCCAGAATCAAACATGTATGCGAGAAAAGTGCTGCTATTGTTTTTAACTGCACCTTTTCTCAGCCATGCCAGGAGGATTTCCTTTTTTTCTTTTGGACAGATGCCGACTCGGGCGACCAATATAATCTGCTGCACAGGAACAAGTAAATGGGCAGATGCGCATGGAGGTGGTCTGAACCGGAAATCTATCCTTACCTACTCCGTGTAAAACCGGTTTGATAGAGAATTATGTCATTACTCTCGCCGATAGGAAGGTCCATGAGATGACTTGTTGAAGGTGTTTTCTCAGGAGTTCACTTGCCGCATCCCCTTGAAATGGGACTCTTAAAAATAAGGTTTTCTTTATTTGCAGAAAATGCGGCCGGTTTCTGGGCTCGTTTCCATAATCTTTATAATGAATCTATCCGGAAAGCCGTTCTCGTGAAATAGGTGCTGAATCTTCCTAAGCTCCTTTTCGATAAGGTTTACGAACATATTTTCTAGACCTTTGTGCCAAACACCAGACTAGATTGCACTTCTGTTGGATGTTTACGAAACTGCCGAAGTTCGCATATTGTACAGACCAGATTTTCAATCGATAGACGCTCCGTCGAACACTACCCTCAGATCTCCGGCATAAGAGGTCGTCTATGAAAGGAAGCAAATCTCCGGTTTTTACGTCCAATGTGAAATTGATGGACGAATGTGTTTGATAAACAGCATCTAAAAATACATCTTCATTGATTTCTGCTTAGGCAATTGGAAAGATATCGTCATTGTAGCGACCGTAGCGTTTTAGCTTACTGATATGGTGGCTTGAGTGGGATTTCTCCAGCTTAACTTGGAAGACGTCGGCTAAGAGAGGTCCAGGGACGAGCCCATAGCAATGCCATCTATTTGTCTATGTAGTTGGTTGTCAAAAAGGAACTGCACATTTAATTTTCATCTTAGTAAAGTTTCTTTAGTCCATTCGTCGGTATTCCTATTTCTTGCTGATTTGTCAATAGGAATTCGCAGATGTAATTGACTGTCTCAGTGACCGGCACGTTTGTGAAAAGGGATGAGACATCCAAGGCTAGCAGCATCATGCCATTTAAGATACTTTTGTTAACAAGAACTAATGAAGGAATTGGAGGTCAGTAGTCTCCGTATTTATTCATAACGCTGCGGCTTCACTTCTTCGCTCCATAGCGTTAGCATAATTAGGTTTGCTTGAACAGGTAACTTCAGTCAACATCAACTGAACGCCTCAAAATTGCAGTCAAATACAAAAGTTTCATCTTGCATTTTCCATGTCGGACAGGCCTGGTATATGCGAAGGGTTTTCTCGTTTCATTGATAATCTGTTCCGTCGTCGGTGTTAATGGTACACAGGAAAATGATAACTTCCCAGTCTTATTAGTGTAAATCCTTTTATAAATGCAGTAATATGTGACTGGTGTTTTCAAAAATACACTAGCCATGGTTATATTCTTTTCGAGCTGCTGTCGTCTTCAAATATTGGATTTTGCATAATGATTTAACTTTCGCCGAGTTAGCAAGTTGATTAATGATTTCGAACGGATAATTTTTATTTCCGTTTTCGCTTTTAACACTCATACCTGTACGTACAGTAAATAAAAATAAGATTTCGTTTAAGTTCTACACTTATTGTTGTTTTTAGATTAAGATGTTTACTAAAGAACACCGATTTCCAATCGGTGACGGAGGCCATGAACACACGAAAACCTGACAGGACTGTTCATATCGGGTTTTCATGGCTTTGAATCACCCGAATCCAATGCATAAAAACCTGGTGTGCTTCCTGAGGTATACGTTCGGGTTTGTCACCCGTAGACGACAGGAAGAACTCAAGCCCTCGCCTACACTCACTGATTTAAATATTTGGTCCGATCATTCAGCCGACTAATGGAGGAGGGAATAAGATCCACTCGAGCCATTCCAGTCTTCCGGAACATGCAGAGCATTCTTACTATATGTTACGGAGACGGGAACCGCAGTCTAGTACCGGCCCAAGGCCTAAATGGCACACGATGGTGCAGGCCGAAACAGGCTAAGCCGGCTGAGAAAGACACGTAGGAAACCAGGCAACCAATCAGTGTGCGCCGCTACACCGAGCACGCGTGAAGCCCTGACGCACGTGTGCGTCCCAAACTTTCGAGAAGTTTCCGCGAGGCGTCTCCAGCGTGAGATGCGACCAATCAATTCGAACCATTTCGCAGTCCAGAAGGTTCCAGAACATTCTCGGCTATTGTCACGCCATTGGCCGGAATGTTCGAGAACACAGAGAACTCAATAAATAGACGAGAGTTGATAAGCTAAAGATCCGCTGTCTTCTGTCAGCCCAGAATACAGCGGTTTTCCAGAAACCGGCTTTGCCGTCTCCGCTATAACACCCATCGGGATAGAACACTATGATATATCGGGGTTGCTTGAATCTAGCCCAAATCCCTAAAAGTTGAATTTTTAAATTTTCCTGCGTGTTCAATTGTTCGACTGATAGTTATGCTACATGGGCTGATTCTTAAGGCGGCTTCAATAGCACATAAATTGGATGGGATTAGAATCAACCCCGTCTTTGTTTTCATAAAAACATGCTGCATTGTGAGCGGACCAGTCTTCTGGGGCTTGTTTAGGTCGGTATTGTCGTTCACTGCGCTTGACCCATCCCTAGTCATCCCTACCCTCTTATGCCACCGAACCTAGATGAATAATTTACACAAGAGTGCAACAGTTGCTGCGCAGGTTAGCTACCATTTTGAGCATAAGTACGCGCAGGTAACCGACGTGCGCCCACCACTGCATATTGATCACGGTAGATATCGTCACGCTCGTATAACTGGCCCTGCTCTATCATATTTGACAGAATAGCACGAAACTGAGGAAACGGAAAAGTGATTAGAAATATGCAGCTTTGACCTAGCAGCTCAGTATTTTGGCATTTTTATATCAACTCCTGACATTTGTGCAGAGGTGCACAGTACAAATTTGTGCGAAGGCACAGGCTATCATATGTCCCAGTATGTGATTGTGAACGAAGTCCAAATAAACCCAAAAACAGTTATAGTAATTGACCCATAGCTCTATCGACAATGACTCTGCCCTTATATTTCTCTGCGCAACTGGCCGGATCAGCGTACTGCATGTTCTATTGGCAAGTACTTAAGTAAAAGTTAGTTATCTAGCTGAATATACAAGCATGTATCTCTTCTATGTAGCGCATCTGAGAAATAATAAGGACACAAATAAAATGAAGTCACACGGTTATATGTGCTTCGCTATTCGGCTATTTTTAAAAATTAAAAAACATGATCTATAGGTCAGAATGTACTACGGGAACTGTGGCAATGTGGTAGAGCAGTTTGAAGGACTGAACATGGTGCTAACGCGTTCGCAATAAAAATAAATCTATAAACCTCCCGTTTTCGTTCAATCGAACTGGGATTTTAGCTCTGAATAAGAATGCATACCACACTAGCCTATACACGTCTGCCTGCATATCAACGTAAACTAACTCTATCCGTGGTGTGCCACGCCGGGTTTTTAGGGTCATAAAACAGTTTTTTTCGGTTAGTAGGTCTCACAAGTAGTCCTTGCTGAATAATCTTATGAACTTGCTTAAGTCAGATGAAATGTGGATTTTGTCGTTAACGGTCAATTACCTGCAATTGAGGAATTTTATTTAGACAAGGTTTTAATTGAAAAATAATTTAATAAACTTTTTTTAAAAGGCGTTTTCATAAAATCCCGTCACTTTTATGCGTTGTGATGCGAAGCGTCAGTCAATGACTGTAAAATCTGTATATCGGCGACATAGAAAACATAAATTGAAATGTTCATTTATAGGCCATCACCAGCTAGACTTATCTCGAACCTGCGTTCTCTTTTGTCGATTGCTATGGAGTTCAAACCTCTAATAGTTTTCACCGCATAGAAACCTATTAAAGCACGTACAATTCGCTTTTGAATTTAGCGTCCACTTATTCGGTCACCGGCCTTCTAGTAATCGATAATTGTGTAGTGTTTAGCAAAAAGCTCGAAAAACTAGGAAAAACCATTTCTTCCCTTGTTTCGCCATCATAAAATGACAAAATAGTCTCGGGTTGCACACGTGGAGTTCGAAGTCCGATTTAGTTAAGTATTAGACAACGTTCTCATATCTGCATCAACGAAATCGCGTACTAGCAGATAGGACAGCGAATAAATACTCTTCAGTGTGGTGTGGGCTTAAAGTTCTGAATCATTGACTAACTCGGGGAAAAAGAGACCATAATGGGCATTTTGGCTTTTCAGTCATCCATTGATTTGATATTTTATTTAACATTATCCTATTTGAATTTTCAGAACGATGATAATGTCAATACATTTCATTTAAAAGGGTCCCGCAAAATATTGACATAGAGTATAGCCTAGAAGAGAAATGCCTGAGATATCTACCTAGGAAAGTTACGTCTACCAGTAAGGCTGAATGGTTCTAGTGGAACCATGTTCAAATCTCGTCTCCGAGAAACCAGGGAGAATATACTGGACACGAATGCTCGAGCTTACAGCAGCGATGAGTAGGAATAAGCCATTTATCATTTTGCAGCTCACTAGAAGGGACCCGGTCATTTTTTAAGTTTTGCGAGGGAAATTCCTCGCAAGGTGTTATAACTGCATGAGCCGCGAGCTTCTCGAGCCATTTATTTAAGGCCCGCAGTCCAGCAACAAACGCAATGAGCTCTCAGTTCCATATTTTGCCCTTTGGCTTTGCCTGAGCAGGGCATATGTCGCGTGGTGAGGGCGTGGGCTACCTACATCTCCAATGACAGTGAGCCAAATGAACCGGGTAATTATCACACGTGAATTCAAAAAGGATGATGACATTTTGGCGATTAATGACGCAGAAAGCCAAACCCTATTCGCATAAGTTAAAACCCCCAGCGATGAATACAAGAGACGCTACTCGTAGTACACCTTTAATTGCATGGCAAATACGAACTATAAATAAAACCCTTATTGGGTCCCTATTACTCCTACCTATGACTGTCTACAGTGAGGGATCGCCATCATTTATTATCTTCAGAAGTTACTTATTTGAACTCACTTCATTGCTTCTATCTACTTGGTTCATTTTCAGGCACACGGACGCAGTTTAGTGATTGGTGAAGACTGATCAACTTGCGGTGACCATGAAGCACCAAAAATTCCTGAAACATGCTCGCTATAGGTCGCTTAGCACAGTCGTACACAACTGAGGACAAGCAACGTGTGCGCTCACCTACCGGTAAGAATACTGCAAGGATACTCCAATTGCTGTCGACCCTTGCATGTTTTAAATTCGGTAGAAGCCTCACTTCCTCACAAAGACGTACGATCATTCATTTTGTAGACTCTCACTTCCCAAGCCCGAAACATGAGCAGAAAGACGGAGATCAAGCCTCTGAAGGTGGATATGCCCAGGGACATGCAGGACTTCATCCTCTATCAAGCGGAACGCCAGCTGCGTCAGTTCGAGGAAAATCCCAAGATGGAACTCAACCTTGAACCCACCGTGCAGAACCTAGCGGATGCGTTGAAGAAGCAGTATCAAGGTGTCTGGCAAGTGGTCATTATCAACGGCACCTATTCAGCGTTCTCCGCTTATGTGCAGCAACGTCTTTTCCATATGAAATATGGTCGCTTTGTCATTCTAGTCTGGCAGTCCTCTTCCTACTGATGTTAATGAGTAACGAATAATACCTAGCTGTCTCTCATTACCCGCGCATTAGCAACATTTCAATTTGATCCATGAATCTAATCCAACAAGAGACCATATTACAAAATCCCGTCTTCGGCTTTCGACAATGCTTAATGTTAATGCATGCCTGCGTCATTATGTGCTAGCATGGTGCAATGAGTGAATTCTAAGTTACGCTTTTTGATTTCACAGACACGCGCATCATCAATAAATCCTTCCTATCTCTTAAAAACTTATACATATAAAGTATTTATATCATATAACTCATATTCTTCATTTTAAACTTCTCCCAGCAGAATAATAGTTCAGGGTTTGTGCCGCTGAAACGCTTCAAAACTTTCAGGCGTTAATATTAACTGATTGTCCAATAACGCGTTAAAATATATGCAGCCCAATCTATGTAAAAAAAGATTTATAACTGCCGATTTTGAGCTATCTTTGTCGAAAGTCCCCGCAATTTGCAATGAGAAACATTATAAATATTGACATTTAGTTAACCCGCTACTGATTCTGTGCTTGAAAGTATACTTGCCAAAATGTATATTATGGATGAAAAAAAACAGAATAAGTACATGCTCTATAAAATGCAAAAAAGAGGCCGAATAATACCTAAGTGTCCATCTGCATTTAAGAATGCTCAGATGATCCGTTTTAAATTTATTTATTTTAAATACTGATATCCTCCCATTTAGCAAGTTGTTTGGAATTACATGTGCCCTAATCATGCACGCAGAGCCTCGGATTTTATCCCATGAACACAGTCTTTTATTCATCCAAAGAAATCAATTATCGACAAATAAGTACACTCAGTTTGTATAAGATGTGCGATCCCAGCAATTATGGTGGTATGCAGAAAATTTCGGCTGAAAAGCTCATATAAACGTGAACAGCCAGTGCAATGCTCAAGCACACAAAATAAAATGTATTGCACATTTTACCATATGATACCCATGTAAACACCCAAGACAACTTCGCAGAACGAACGTTTTAGTTTATTCCTCGTAGGACTCGTCGATTAATATGAGGGAGGGTATAGGAGCAAGAGTTTAAACAACACAGGATGTCTCGGTCTGTCAGGGGTTTAGGTGAAAGGTGGATTGGGTGTGAGAAAGGAGAGGGGGAGAATTGGTGGCCTGACAATTAGCTATGTTGCTATGCCCCGTTCTGACAGGTGTAAACACGCATGCCGGGGTCATCTTCGATTAAGGTTGTCATAGGGCCTGTATGAACGCTTTATGCGAGTACAAGGTTGAAATTTTCTAGCCGTATGATCATTGTCTATGCCATCGCAAATATCCGCTGTCATAGGAACTTGCCTGCATGTTACAGGTGAACCAAAATGACTGATTAATGTCTATCCGGTGGCTGCTGTCGACTAATTGGGCCACAATCGTACTAGAGATTGACTTAGCCATGCCTTAATCTAGCCAGACCGGACGCTGCTCACGCATCCTTCCGGAAAGGCGCCTATTTGTTGGAGCAGTATAACCTTTCCAACAGGAGCAAATGAAGGCGTAGATGCACACTGAAGACATTTTATCAGTTTTGTTCAGACCGTGACTAAAAGGCAGACGGAAGCGAAGTGGATAAAGCTTCTTCGCAGTCTCAAATCAGTGAAAGCACACGCAGCCTTTCCAAATGCTTCGGAATAGTAGGTAGATAATTTTAACTTAATTGGCGCTTGAAACATACGCAATTGAAGTATTATCGCTATGCCGGAAATTTTGTTTTCCTAATTTAAGCCTAAACAGATTAGTGACCGAAGTTCAATTCAAAATGTGTTGAGTCAGACACATACCCTTTACCAATATCGTCAGAGGAAGAAGAGTATATAAAGTCAACAGCCGTAGTTTTTTGATACCAATATTTTAGGACAAGACCACTGAGAATTGGACACATTACGAAAGAATACCTGGAGTAGCTGAACGAATTACTATAAAACACTGAAATACTCATCCCCAGACTTGAAAAAACTTTCGGATCTCGTTAAAGTCATTAGTTTATAGTTAAAAAATCGCTTCAATGCTGAATGATGACTGAGAGAGGCAACCTAAGGACCAGAACGAGATCGTAAAATTCCGACGGTTTAAATGTCTTCCGGAACTGAAGGCTCAAAGTTTCGTTAATTAACAGGAGTTCAAATATCTTAAATCAATGGGAACAATAACCTCAAGGCTGTATGGTTTGCCAAAGGTTTAAACGAAAGACCTTCCAAGGTGACCGAAATTAGAAGTACAGTTCAAGCTATCATGCAATCGCAAAGAAACTGTCAGAAATTTTTAAACACATTCGATACAAAATAGCACCTCGCAACTTATGAAGCGCGTTTAAAATCATCGATTCCATACGAAATACATATCTCGATGGGGATACAATGTTGTACTTAGACGTCGCGTCTTCGTTCACTAATGCTCCTCTGACGGAAACGATCGAATAATATGTGACCAGACCTTTAGGCAGGACTTCCGAATTGGCATATCGGTCACAGGCCTACATGTATTGTCTTTCCGTTGCAAGTTAAATGTTTGATTCCCATTTTCTGGTGAATTTTACCCTCAGATCGACGGCGTTGTGATGCGATCACTCCTTTTTCCTCAACTTGCTGATGCCTTCATGAGAAAACCAAAGAACAACCAGATCTGTCCAGTTATGAAGAACCTTTATGCCTAAACCCGATACGTGGAAGATATTTTGGAAATAGCATACGAAAATCCCCATTCTGACAGACTACTGAAAAAAGTTAATCAGGCAAACACAGAGTTCACCCTCACATTAGAAGAGGGAGGTTGTGTCCCCTTTACGCACGTTCAACTTATTAGAATCACTGATGGAAAAATTTGAAGAAGTATATTTCCTAAGAAACCATGGGCAGTGTAATGCAAGCGTTTCTACATTTGTGTCCTGCTAAGTCACAAACGAAGCATATTCTGCTCTCTCAGCAACCAGTGGGACTGGATAATGAACTCGTCCTTATTCAAAATAATCTGCTGGGAAATGGTATTCTTGAAAAGGGTTTTCAGTAAATGTATGGAGGAGCGAGAAACAAAAATTCTGATGAGTTGCCGGCTCAAACTGCCGATTCTAAGAGATTGGGCAAGCACTCGTCCTTTAAATCCGGCTCTCGCCCGGACGTACTCAGCTGCAAATATAAGACTTCTTTGTTCAACACAGCACTTCTTTGCAGTGAAGGTAAGGGTAGACTGACCTTTGAGACCTGATTAATGTGAAGCTACGCCTTCACTTATTCCTATGGGGCAGGTTATACTGGTTGATCAACGAGGTGCCTATCAAAACGGATGCAAAATCACCAGTCTGCCTGCCTAAACCAAGGCCTGTTAAAGTCAACATCCAGTGCAAATGTGGTTAACTTGTTTAACATCTGCCGCCGATCATTCTGAGTCATCTAGAGAGTGCCTGCTGCGCACTCCAAGTCTCTGCAGCAGCGGATACGTGCGACGGCAGAAACAGTGGCCATACAGCTAGCTAACCAACCCGCGTACTCGCATAAATCGTTCCTGGAGGTCCGGAGGCTCCCTTGGCCGAAGATGAACCCGGTATGCGTATGCATACCTACCAGATCACGGTACAGAGACCTAGCTACTTGTCAGATGCCCCTTTCCCGTCCTACTACCTTCTCAACCCAACCCATCTCACTCGCCTAAGCCCCTTGACTGAACTAGACGTCTAAACGCCCTCAAACCTTTCCCAAACTTATTGTCTCTTGTTCGATTAAACTCTTACTACTCTACCCTCCCTTATATCATTGTGTTGCCAAACGATTAATGACGAAAAGGGTGCATTTGGTGACGTTGCTGATGTCTTGTAGGTGCTCCAACTCGCATTTTCTAGGATATATGCCTGATTTTTACGAATAAAATGTAAGGTTAAGTATCCAGTGAAGCCCGATTGTACATTCTATCTTTACTAAAAAGTGAACGTCAAGAACGATGACCCTTGCTGAAATAGATAGTTGATTGAGTACCAGTACGTTAAATAATTTAGTGATATAGCCTCAAATGTAAACCACTGACTACTTGTATTAATTCAGACACTCGCTTTAGTGTGATCGTCAACCCAGTCTCTCAATTTTAAATTAGGAATAAAGTTGTCGTACCATAAAGTTTACTTTTTTGTCATTTGAACCACCCTCTGAGAATTTTTGCTCACAATTTATTGACCAGAGATAGCTCGACGCTTGCAAGGATGCTGTCTAAAATCTTGCTTAGTACCGTTGAAGATGAAACTTTTATTTAATCAGGGCATCTGGAATACTTCCCAACTGTGGTAACAGGTTAGCACGTTGGAAGCAAGAAATGGCGTATAGTTTCTATGGGGCAGTTTTTCGGGCAATATGACAGGTTCCGAGGCGGTGTCTGCCAGAAACCTACGTCCACTGCTTGTCAAACGAAAATACATTGATAGAGGTCAAATGCTTTCAAACAATTACAGTTAGCCATGAACTACCTATATTAGAATGCACAACTGGTGTAATTAAGACCTCAAAGAATAAACATATTTTTATTACAGTTAGGTCAAAAACGTTAAATACACCCGATTTTGTTAAGTTTTGGTATCCGTTGGCAGGCTGTGAGTGACAGAAGTATTGGAGGAAAGTTCGTTAGCCACGCGGTTGCACCTAGAGGGTGGCCTCCTAGCAAAGCGAAAGTAACCTCCAACCGAAAAAGGTTTTAATCTATGATGGAAAATCAGTATTAGTAAGCAGCTGTTAGTAGTAATTTGAGTTATACGCAAGTGCGCCCGGGGTGGGATCCATTTGGTTCGGTGTGAGCGAGGCAAATAGTCCAGTTAATAGACTGTGAGGCAATAACTTATTGGCATGATAAGGAATGAGTGCACAGTCTCCTCGAACATAACAAACAAGGAAGAGTAATGGGTTTGCTGACGTGATCTTGTTATAAGTGCAGATTAGGAAAAATAAAACTAATTTTTCTAAAGCTAAATTTAGCAAGAGAGTGATGGTTTCCAGCGAAGCTGGGAAACTTCATAGGTTATATAGGTGATATTCTTACTTCACCCCCTAGTTTAAGGGACAGTTGAAAAGCAAGCCCTGTTTTTGCCTCGCACTCATCATAACTAAGGCGATTTTTCATTCGGGAATTCTATTTGTAGTTTAGCGCTGTGTTTTTATGCTGGTATTTGTCGCCTATGGTTCTATTCCGTAAAGAGTTCAGAATGAAAACCAGCTTAGTATTTAAGCATGATAGGAATTACACATATGCGTTTAAAGCTTCGAGACTGACACATAATTTCTGTCTAGCTTCGTGAAATTAAACGAGAGCTCACTCAGGTATTTACGTAGGGAATTAACAGTCGATCCTATAGACATTTTTGCATTTTTGCTGACAGATTGCATGCCTTAATTATCATTTCAGAGATATAAGCATTATATTCAACGCCTTATGACGGTTTGCTTTTAAAATGATGGTAAATTTGCTGAGGAGTGGCATCTACGTGCCTTTTATTATAGGCTTGATACGCGTATTGGTTATTGGGGCCTTGTATGACCGCCTAAATAGGTCACAATAATAGGAACCGCCCACATTACCTAATGCTATTCGCCTAATTCAAAGTAAATTACGTTTACGGTTAAGGTGAGGGTTGGATTTAAAGTTGAGATTAAGTTCAGTGTTCGGGGTTAGTTTCGTGATTAGGTGGAAGGGTGAATGTTTTTTTATCATGGTGGCTGCAAGGTTTAGTTTTTAGGGTATGTCCAGCGATAAGATTAAGTCACCAACTTAGTTTTATGTTAACGTTCCTGTTAGATTTAGGGCATGATCATATTTTCCATTCCTGGAATTTACCGTTAGCCCACCTATTTTAAGCTGGCGGGTTGGTTCATATTCCTCTGTTCGGTTTGCAAGTCACTAAAAACCCCAGGAGCAACCAACCGGAACGGAAGACGGCGCTAGTCGCTCGGGAACTGGTGTGCTACAAGGTGGACGTTGCTGCTCTCAGCGAGACACGATTCTCTGTACAGGGCCAGCTGGAGGAGGTGGGTGCCGACTACACCTTCTTCTGGAGCGGCCGGCCAAAGGCAGAGCAACGCGACGCTGGTGTTGCCTTTGCCATCCGGAAAGAAATCGTGGGACGTCCGCCCTGTTTGCCGCAGGGTATCAATGATCGCCTGATGAGCCTCCGCCTGCCTCTTCGGGACGACAAGTTCACCACCATCATCAGCGCCTACGCTCCCCCAATGACGAGCTCTGATGCGGCGAAGGACAAATTCTATGAGGACCTGCACGCACTGCTGGCGACTGTGCCGAAGGCGGACAAGTTAATTGTCCTTGGTGACTTCAGCGGCCACGTCGGGACAGACCACGATGCCTGACAGGAAGTGCTGGGCCCCACGGTCTTGGTAGCTGTCACGATAGTGTCCTCCTTCTGTGAAACTGTGCGGTACAACATCTCCTGCTGACTAACACCCTCTTCCGCCTCCCGATACGGCAAAAGGCGACCTGGTTACACCCCCGGTCGAAACACTGGCACCTCTTGGACTATGTTCTTGTCCGAAGGTGAGATAAACAGGACGTGGTGGCGACAAAGGCGATCCCCGGTGCCGACAGGTGGACGGATCACTACCTCGTTATCTCCAAGATAAGGCTTCGTCTGCAACCACGCAGAAGACCCCAAGGTAAGTTGAATATTGTTTTGTTGAATATGCCTGCTCACTATCTCCATTTCAGCAACGAACTGGTCAACCGACTAGCCAACCGTCCAGTCAAGCCGACGCGGACATCTCCGTGCAGAACCACTGGTGTCGGCTGAGGGACACCATTCAATCCACCGTCCTGGATGTTCTCGGCCGCACACGTCGTCAGCACCAAGACTGGTTCGAGGACAATGACGCAGCTATTTACGCTCTGCTCGTCGAGAAGGACCAGTTGCACAAAGCCTACGTCAATCACTCTACCGCTGCAAACAAGACAGCCTTCTACCGAAGTTTCCGCCTTGTACAGCAATGGCTGTGGGAGATGCAGGATGCCTGGCTGACACGCAAAGCTGAGGAAATCCAAGGGTACGCGGACCGAAGCGAATGGAAGAGCATCTTCGCGGCCACCAAGTCTGCCTACGGATTTTCCCGTCAAAGGCGCCGCCCCTCTTCTCAGTACCAACGGCAGAACGCTACTCACTGAGAAGACTCAAATCCTGACGCGATGGGCAGAACATTTTCAAAGCGTTCTCAATCAAGCCTTCCACCATCTCCGACGCCGCCATCGATCACCTGCATGAAGTGGAAATCAACGCCGACCTTGATCTCCCCTCTCTCTCTCAAAAAAACATCAGAGCCATGCAGCAACTCTCCAGCGGGATAGCACCCGGCTTGGACGCGATCCCTGCTGAGATTTATAAGAATGACGGACCCCAGCCTATTACCCGACTCACAGTGCTCTTCCAGGAGATGTGACATTAAGTGCAAGTCCATCTGGGATTTCAAAGACGAAACCATTGTCCACCTGTACAAGAAGAAAGGGAACCGCCAACTCTTCGAAAATCACCGAGGAATCTCGCTGCTGAACATCGTTGGAAAGATCTTCGCCCAAATTCTCTTCAATCGCCTGAACGCTCACCTGGAGCAAGGACTGCTCCCGGAAAGCCAATGTGGCTTCCGACGACACCGAGGAAAAATTGACATGATCTTAGCCACTCGCCAACTGCAAGAGATAGTGCCAGGAGATGCGGACTCACCTCTACACTAGCTTCGTGGATCTGACGAAAGCCTTTGACATGGTGAAACGTGACGGGCTCTGGAAACTCAGGCAGAAATTTGGCTGTTCTGAACGTTTCTTGCATATGGTGCGTCAGTTTCACGACAGGATGTTGGCGCGCGTTAATGACAACGGGACAGTATCCGAAGCATTCGCAGTGACCAATGGAGTGAAAGAGGGCTGTGTCCTTGCACCTACCCTCTTTTGTCTCATGTTCTCTGCCATGCTAACGGACGCCTACCGTGAAGAACGCCCCTGGATCCGCATCGCCTACCGGATGGACGGCCGACTCCTCAACCAACGTCGGATGCACTTCCGCTCGCGTGTCTCCACAGCCACCATCCATGAACTTCTCTTCACTGACGACTGCGCACTCAATACAACGATAGAAGAGGAAATGCAAAGGAGCGTGGACCTCTTCGCTGCTGCCTTTGACAACTTCGAACTTCGCATCAACACTGAGAAAACGGTTGTGATTCATCAGCCGCCGCCCAATACCATCTACACCGCAGCTCACGTCAATGTCAATAGTGACAAACTGAAATTTGGAGATATCTTCACGGACCCGGGCAGCAATCTCTCCCGCAGTACCAAAGTTGACAATGAGATCGCCCATTGGATTGCCAAAACCAGCTGAGCATTTGGACGCATGCAGAACATGGTTTGGAATCGACAGCGCACACGTCCTCCACCAAAACACAGAAAACACCCTCACCATTATCATGTACCCGTGAATATCACGGTTTCCTAGAAATTGTGGCTTGGAAGGCTGCCAATCTGACGCTTACACCAATTCACGATGTCAACCCAGTGTATGTGCTGTGTGCGTCGAGTGGCTGACCAGTGGACTGGGAGTCAGACGGCGATGGCTCCTCCATATCCCCTAATTTAGTGAATCTGTGGGATCTAGGCCAGGTGTGGTGGTAGGCCCAGGGGTGGCTCTGGCCGCGCACGATACCTGTGCCCTCTCCCATCTCTGGTCATCTTGACTCTGTCATGACACCGGGCTCAGGTTGGGGAGGAGAGGAGAGTGCGGTAACCATAAGCGCCGTGGGTTTGGAAGGCCGCCAACTGGCAACTACACTCATACCTCACCCTCAGTCCAATGTGTGCTGTGTGGAGTGGCTGATTGGTGGTCTGAGAGTCAGGCTGGGATAACTCCTTCTTAACGCGACCTCTCGCTATCGCACACATGTTAGATATAAGACGTTCAACCCCCTATTGTGTGAAATCCTGGTGCTTGTGTTTGGGGGGCCAGGTAGTGTACGTAGTACACGTAGACTAGGTCACCAGCAGCTGCGCCCACTTCCGCAACAGACCACTGACCGGTTCGGACATTGGTCAGATTGTGGGAGTGGGGGAGAGAGAGAGGTCGACGAGCTCAGCGTATTTTCACTCACTATAAACAATCTGACGCGCTTGAAACTATCACGGTGCGCTAAAAGCCGTGGCTTGGAAGGTTGCCAACTGACGGGATAACTCGGACCGCATGGTCAGCCCAATGTGTGTTTTGTGTGGAGTGGTTGACTGGCGGACTGAGAGTCAGGCTGCAATGACTCCTTCTTAATGTGGCCTGTATGGCACTCCCACTCCGTGGGATCCGAGCCAGGTGTGGTGGCAGGCCCAGGGGCGGCTCCGGCCGCGCCAGCCACCTGCACCCTCTCCAATATCCGGTCATCTTGACTCTGTCTTGACACCGGGCTCAGGTGGGGGAGGAGGAGAGAGTGCGGTAAGTGCAGCGCAAGTGTACTATCACTTTAAACTGAATCACGCGCAAGTCATCATCCCTGCATTACCCTTCCATGGTTCATACGGTGGACATAGCCGAAATTGACAGTCAAACGATCGTGTTTCGTTTAGGTGGCTAAACACGGCATCCATACCACTTATTGCGTTGGTGCTGAGGTCTAAATATCTGAAGTAATTTTGAAGATCATGTCAAAATTTTACACGCGTTATCTCCCTAAAACCAAGCAGGAATGTTTGCCGGCTGATGTCTCTTGAAGTCAAAGACGTCGGAACAGCTGAACAGTTCACTTTTGATATTAGATAGGCAAAATCATCTCCATTTGCCCGCATTTTCCAAATTACCTTTGTTTAGCCAGAAGACTTATACGAATCAGAGATAATTTAAGCGCCGTAAAAATAACTGAGACGAATATTTGGCTCTACATCATTTCGACCAATTTTAATCCAATAAATGGGATAATTTGATTTTCCATAAATACTGCAGTCGTTAAGGTACACAAGGAGGTTCATTAAAGCCGTTCTTGAGAAAAACGTTTTCTCCCCAACTGAATGCATGCCATGGGTTGTAATCCATTAGGATACTTGAGATCCCCGTTCTTTTCAATAGAAATTCCAAAAAATAAAGCTGCTACTTGAAACCCAGTTGGTTCGAGCAAGAATCTGAAACGTCAAGTCAACTAGTGTCACTTTCGAGAGATCGAATCTTCTTTTTCTTAACTAACTGGGAAGCTTTGTTCGTAAAAGGTAGCACCAAAGAGTGCTAGTGGTATTCCCGATTGCTATAAGGTTTAATATAAATACACAGGCATCGAATCTCCATTAAAACTGAATATATTTCTTATCCATGGTTTCCAAGTGGCATTTTTAGAGCTGACCATGAAGCCTCATTGCAAACAGACTGTTTTCGTTTTATGTACTTTTTAAGAAACTCACAAAAATTACTCTTTTTTTCATTCTGTAAAACCTGGCAGTAATAGCTCTCAGTATGAAAATGTCATTTTAAAATTGGGGGCAATTTTGACGTTGTTATTACTTGGCAAATGAGTGGACTAGTGCATAATCCGGTGGTTTTATCACGTACGTCTGACACAGACAGCGAGGTCAAGTATATGTATGAAACGACGAGCGCCTTTCCGGCGATGGGTGCACCGTTTTGGCGTCACCTAAGCCTTGGTGCTTTCAACCGGAGCAATTTGCATAATCAACACCAGCTCAATATAAGTCATTTTGACTCGGGTGCAAAACTCGCCACTTTCTGCATCGTCGATGGTGTACTGGAGTCAGTTAGTCTGTCACAAAGTCAAGTTTTGACAGTTGGAAGAAACAGTTCTGTACTTTATACTTTAATCGACTTAAACCTATTGAGGTCTAAGGGATGGACATGTCGGTCCTAAATCACACTTTCTGCGATTTGCGAATTTGACAGATTAAAATTTGTATGATAAATCCGATGAGAATTAAATCTATTAACTTATTTGAATTTTTTGAATTTAAAACATTGAGTTTAGTTGAACCTCTGAAAATGTTGCAAATGATATTGTGACCGATCAGGAGTTTGAGCAATGGTACTGGCGAGGTAAAATGCATCAAATAAGAATACTTGGATTTAAATGGCGCGAATGCATTTAGCCGCTTTAAAAAGCACCGTGCTTTGCCAACTAATATCAGTTTAAAGAATAATGGATAAAGCAAAATGGAGAATAATTAATTAACTCCACTGATTATTCGTTTTTTTGATAGCCAATCAGCTATTTAAACCGAAAAGAACAAATCAAGGAAATAGGAATTATATCTTTTATACATTTCACTTAAAAAATAATAAGCCAATTACTGAAATGATACGATAGGGTTTTGCGTGATTGACTATTCGAGAATCAATGGCTGCGCAACCCTTCTAATCGGGAATGAACTATTTTTCGACCCTTTTAACGAAAACAATCGATAAGCAGGCCCGTACTACGAAACGGTGCAAATGCAGTAGGGCAGTTAAAAGCAGCAAAAAAGTGGTAACTTGTTGGCCATAACCACAAATTTATATGCCCACGTTGTCGTTTAACTACAGGCAATCTTATCCCACACTGAAGGCTAACCCTAGCCCTTACCCTACCATTTTGTTTTTTACTGGGTTAGAAGTGGTGTACTATAGTTTTCTCCTGGTTGCTGGGGTCACGCAAACAGTCCTTCCCAGATATTCTTTAGACTTTGATTTAATCATATGAGATGTGGACTACATAGTTCACAATCAGCAGCCTTACATGTACTCCGTTCTCTAACAGTTAGTATAAAAGATTATTTAAATCAATTCTTCTTCAAAAGCTGTTTTCATAACACCCAGTCAGCATTTGTTTTTATGGCACCAAGTGTCTGTCACTGACTCTAAATGCACTAAATCGACGACATAGAAAACGGAAACGGAATTTTCCATTTCTAACTCATTAGCGATCACCAGTTGGCCTTCAGAAAACCAGTTTGGTTACACTCTAATCTCGAATCTGCGTTCATTTTTATCAATTTTATATCGGATAAAAAACCATACTTACTGATCTCATTATCGAGGCCTATCAAAGCGTTTACACTAAATGGTCAGTGTGGTGTCACTGGAATTCTGGGATCAACGATTTGTTCAGGAAAATGATCCCAATATGGACATTTTTATTTTTGTGGTAATCGAACATTTCATGGCACATACTACTGCACTATTAATATGATATATGACGGTTAAATGCGTACCATAAATATTGACGTAGATTTTAGCCTCAAAAAAATATTTTGTTATCTGCCAAAGGGGGATACGTCTGCAGGTAAGGATAAACGATTCTAGTGGCAACCTTTACAACACTAGTCTCGGTTACTTCACCCTTATTTGAAGCAATTCAGTCAACCTAGCCGTAGGTATATCCTACTTCTGAAGTCATACACCCACTATCTGCATATGAGCTCCCCAAGTTGAATGGCTTTTTTAAAACATAGATAAGATTGTGCAGGTTTTCCAATCTTCATTTACGTTGAAGAGGTTTTCTTACTTGAGGTGCATTCTTCTTCTTCCATCCTCCTCCTTAAACTCTATAATACCCATGAATGAACGATAGGTAATTAACCTGGAAAACTGTGGTTCCATTTGAATGCAGTACAATCAGCCAACTGCAGTGACTGGGCTCATTTTCAGGAGGAAAAGATGCAATCGTCGGAAGAGATGTTTATTTGCCTGTCGTTTCGAATTCTCAGTCGAACACATCATCGGCGACAGTCACAGATGAAGGTACTAGAGGCACGAAGTTCGAAGTATTTAAAAGATGTAATGTCTACGCGATCACATGTGTACCACAGTTATCGATTCTCGCGCTCGCCCCAGGGGATCGTAATTGATGCGATGGTGGTTTTAGCCCTCGGCATCCGCGTTATCAAAGCTCCGTGATTAAATCTTTGCTGTTTGGCGAGCTAATGACCGGGTAATTGGGCTCGCTGTCATTGGTGGTGCTGGTCATCCGCACTATCCCCAGGTGACTGAGTCCCCTGCTCAGGTGAAGTCTCAGAGCATGATATGGGAACGGGAGGTCATTACGTTGGAGGATTAAGTGCGCGCGTGAATACCATGACTCGAGCAGCTCACCACTCATGTGGTTTTCAACTCTACCGAGGATATAAGCCTCGTTTAACTTGATTCCGTTTTAGGACTTGTCTAAGGGACAGATCATCCGTAAAATATGCACAGCTAGTATTAAGGTCACCAGATCAAGTATTTTTTTACTAAAATGGGTGGCAATTGGGCAGGCTTGTAATCATAAATTCATATATTGGATGTTTCAATCATCGAGGCAAACTTCTCTTTGTCATCCTCCTTAACTTCATTATACCTGTGAACGTACGAGTGAAAAGGAACGCCGGGAACTGGTGCTCTACTTGCATGCACTTTACCCAGCCAAACACAAAGACTAGGCTCATGTGTCAAACACACCTACGCAATTAGGTGTAGGGCTTCAGATCGATCAACTGACGGCGACCGTGTGCTTCTGAGAACTCCTACAAAAAGCTCGCAATAGGTCGATTCGCACAGACGCACGCATCTTAGGTCAAGCAACGTGTGCGTTCGCCTACCGGTGAGAACAAGGCTACTCCAATTGCTGCGAACTCGAGGATGCTTTAAATTCGACAGCAGCCTCACTTCACCGCAAAGGCGCACGTTCGTTCATTTCGTAGACTGTCACTCCTTCAGCAGGCAACATGAGCGGACAATCGGAGATCAGCAATCTGAAGGTGGATATGCCAAATGACATGCAGGATTTCATTCTCAATCAAGTGCAACATCAGCTGCGTCAGTTCAACGATAATCCAACCATGGAACTCAACCTTGAACCCATAGTGCAGAATCTGGCAGAAGCGCTGAAAAAGCAGTACCAAGGTGTTTGGCAGTGGTCATTACCAACGGAACCTACTCAGCCTTCTCCGCTTACGTGCAGAAACGTCTATACCATGTGAAAGTCGGTCGCTTCGTAGTTCTTGTCTGGCAGTCCTCTCCCTTCTGAGGTAAAATGAGTAGTTAAGGACACCTAGCCGCCTTTCATCCTTCCGCGCCCTAGCAAAATTTCAATTCACCCCCTGAACCTCGTCCAGTGACAGATAACATTATGAAATCCCGCTAACGGTCTTCACAATTCCCAATTTTAATGCATGTGTGCATCCTATTGTGTCCTTTTATGCTAGTGTGTTTCAATGAGTGAAGTATGACATAGGGGTTTGTTAATTTTACAAACACGCGCACTGTCAATAAATCCTTTCTATCTCCAAAAACGCAAATAAATAGCAATTACATTTCTTTCGTAAGGTTCGTATTCTCTTAATTTAATGGACTCTGTAGTAGATTAGTAGAATATTTTAGACACGTATGTAAACAGATTGCACAATAGGACATATAAATCGATGCAAACCATCTGCTATGGGAAGACTTAATACTGTCGAATTTTAATTATGTGTGTTAAACTTTCCAGGAATCTTCAGTGCCGAAAATTGACAGATTACTGACACTTTAGAAGAGCTTATAGCCAAACAGTAAAGTAAGTAGCAAATACACAAAAGAGCATTCTGGGTCGCCTGTTGTGACCCGTCTTGGTACTTAGATTTCACACGATGCGCAGGCTTGATCGATTTTTTTCCCAATACCAAAACAATAGAGCAAGAAAACACAAGCGGTTAAGAAAAAAAAGTGTATTCCAAACCACGGCAGGCTACAGTCAACTCAATACAGAATGGAAAAACCAGTTCGATAATCACGAAAGTAGATAGGCGTTCCGATGGGAAGCTCGCTGCATAAACAATGTCCGTTTGCAATGCGAAAGGCTTAGATCATTCACTTTAAAGTTAATGACTTTAATAACTCATATATTCTTGTTCAACCATCTCGGGAGTAGGTGTTCCCTTGTCATTCCAGCAGAGCTTCGGAATTTAAGTCTGATGCGCACAGTCGCTTGTTTGTGCAATGCACATTAAATTGGCTATCCCAGCAAATATGGTGTTATGCAAATGATATCAGAATAATGGCTCTTGGTCTTACGAATAGCCGGTAGAACTCTACCGTATGCAAAGTAACAGTGTTCCTCTCTCGCAAACGCTGCAGACTTCATATAACCATTCAGTTTTTTCTAAAATGTGAGATATATTTTCGTTAAAGACAGGTTGAAGATCTGTGGGTTCGCTTTTCGCATAGTGGATGAAACAAACTAAGATGACCCATATCGAAGGAACAGTTCATTCAGCAGTTTTACTATGGGAAATCTAGTGATACTAGCCTAGAAATGATTCACTGAGTAGTTGGGTCAGCTCTGACACGCAAAGTAAGACAGTCGTCAACCAAGTCTCAAGTTTAAAAACCGTTTAAAAACTTGTTGTAAACAAAATTTAGCGTTCTTGTCGTTCGACCCCCCCTGTCTATTAGGGTTTCTTATTTGATATCCTCCGTACTATAATCTGTCCCATAATATTACATCGGGAAAAGAATGTGCCATAAACAACCTGGTGAAGTTGCATAGACGCAATCTTTCGGGAAACATACAAGGTTTCGAATTTTTATCAACAATTATGACATGCTGGAAATCCATTGCCACTATTTTTCAAAAGAAAGCCATTGAAGGAAATATAACGCTATTGATAACTACAGTCAGCCATGATCTAGCAACATTGGAGTGAGCAACAATTCTAAACAGAGACCATAAAGTAAAACTATTTTTTTGTAATTCACTAAGGGCTAAAGGTGCCAACTATACACGATTTTTAAGTTATGATACGTTGGCAGGATTCGTATTATGCAAATATTGGAGCATGCCTTGTCAGCCGCGAAGTGGTATCAATACACGATTGTCTAATAGTACGCAAAGCAAAATTCCCTTTCAACCGAAACTTTTTTTGTTCTATGTGGAGACCTCACTGCCAGTAAGCGGCCAGAATCTGTAATTTAAACTATCAGTAATTGTTAGTAGGCATGGGAACTGTTTGCTTCGGTCTGAGCAAGGCGTTGCAATATAAAACTGGTCAGTTATCAGACCATAAGGAGAGAACACCTTGGTATGGAATTAGCACACAGTTGTCGTGAGATTTATAAAGTAAAGCAATCCACTGTTTAATGCAAAACAATGTGAAGAAGAAGAAGAAGGGAGTTAAGTAGGCAGTATGGAGCTAGGAGCTGCAATTTGAATTATAAGCAGACATGTTAGGAGTGGGAATTACTTGTATTGGTACGAGCGTTGCCCCGGGTTAGAAAACTGGTTAAGTTAATAGACTATGAGGAGAGAACTCTTCGGCATTGTAAGAAATTAGTGCGCAGTTCCCCTAGAAACTAGTAAAAAGGCGTAGAAATTAAGTTGTGGTTTTCCTATTGCCATTGGTGCAGATAAGGAAAGATGGAGGGATGGTTAAAGTAGGTGAAGGTAGCAAGAGAGTGACGGCTTCTAACGAAGATCAGAAGTTAAATAAGTGCGCAAGACTGATATATTTGTGTCCAGGATAACACGTGGAAATATGTGTTTTTGAATTGAATTTGCAGAGCCAAAACCCACAAAGGAAGTTTTATGCCAACTAGCAATCGATACTCGAGAACATTTTCTGATGAAATACTACTGCTTCATGCTAACCGACCTTCCTAACTTATGAAGGTTCATTTTTGTATCACATCTATTACAGGCAAAGCCTACTTGAATCCATTGTAAAGGTTTGTGGCTGCTGGATTTTGAAATTAAAGGTGTTTAATAAGTTGAGAACTTTATAACTCATATTTTTTAAGCTGAATCATTTCCACTTGCTTGACTTTCATCCAATTTGTGAGGGAGAAAAATATATAGGTTATGTAGAAATGACGTATGAATGGATTACTTGTAAACTTACGGAATCAGATTTTGGCCATAGACGAATGCCATTTTCCGCAAATGACTCATACGAATCAGATAGACTGGTAACACAGTGAAGACATTCGAGACGAAAATTGATTATAAATATTTCCCGAGGGTGCTCTCGGTACGTAGTAAAACTAAAAGGAAAAATGACGAGAATTATGTTAGAATTAGTTAAGTTATCTCAATTTTATTTATGTTTAAATGCTGCATGTGTGACAGTTTGTTCAGTAGCATAGTAACGTTAGTCGAGATATATTTGATTAGTAACTATCAAGAAGCGAGTCAAATTATGCTTTCTGGCAGAAACATTTGCCTTCACTATATGGTTGGCTCCTGTCTTCTGTTCAAGGCGTCTCAGTTTCACAATATCTCCGAGCACGCAGTCATATGTTCAGGACACGGTGGTCTGGCTTTCCTACCGTATGCAAACGTACATTTCATAATTTGACTCATCCAAACTACAGCCTCACCCGGATCAAGAACAAGTAACTGGGGAAACGCATGTAATGTGTATAAAAGATTCAAAATTCATATAAAAAAGGGAACTTTTCAACATGAGAACCATTGCTAGCAATGACTTCTTCGATTCTTGATCTGCATTTGGTGCATGCATTCTACTCTCTACCAATGGAGACCTTTAGGGCCTCAAAGCTGTTGTGAGGTTTGTTGCAGGCCTTTTCCTCGACATACGCCCAAATGCTGTAGTTGAGGGGATTAAAGTCTAGTGAGGATCGTGGTCACATATGCTTGGGCCAAAAATAGGCTATGTGGTCTACCAGCCATTTTGGCGCCTTCGTTGACGTATGTGGACGCGCACCATCTTGCTGGAAGACTATATTGTCATCTGATGTGTAGTTGGAATCTATCCAAGGCTTGACGTGCTTCTGAAGAATGTTCAAGTACATGGCTGTATTCACTGTGACCCCGGTCTTGATAAACACAGGGGGCATGACTTTTCCGTCTGAGGCAATCAGGCAAAAGACAACCACGGACGCAGGATATTTGGTCTAAAACTTTTATTTAACATTCCCAGGTACCTCATTGGCCTCCAGGGATTTTACGTAGCGATTGTGTCGACGTTTGGACACCGAATCGATCTTAAAGAGTTTTTCGTCGGAGAAAGGCAACATGTGTGATCCTTTCTTAAGAAACCTTAAGATTCTCCTAATTCTTTCTGCTATCTTCCCTTTCGCAGCCTTAGTAACGAGATAATTTTTTGTCTTAGTCATTGACTTAAACTAAGGGTCCTTTACACCACGTTTCTGGCCCTTTGCTTCGATTTTCAAGCTCAAAAGCCATCTCCTTCAACTGGATTGCAACGAATATGTCCCAAAACAGCCCTTTTAAGAGGAGGGCTTCTATATTTTTTGTTTTTCCGCTGCAAGCCTTTATTTGGATGCGGCCGAACTTCGTAAAACGGTCAATAACTGTGTAAACTGTTGACCTGGACACTTGCAAATTGGCACCGATGTCCGTGGACGAGAGGTCATTGAGACTAGTTTAAATAACCACTTCATTTTTCCGGCAAAATATTTGAAAAGGTTTTCGAGAAATTGTTATTGCGTTGTTAATATGGAATTCTAAATAAAATGTTAATCTCGATGAATATTGATAAGAATGGATTTGAAAAATTATTGACAAGTTTTTTGGACGATTTCCTTACTCTTCATGAATGTACAATTATTTTATCTCTTCTTAAATTAACTGTAAGAAAAACTTAAGCGTTTTGACCACTGATGTGTTTTCTTGAAAAATTATGAAATATTGTTTTACAGCCAACAGTAAGGTACCTTTTATCATATTATTGCCCAAGGAGTGCATAATCGGCTTTCTTCAGAATCACCAAATAGTAAATTTAATCTCAAACTTTACTTCACCTTAACCTCCCAATCATCGAATCCATCCACAAACTCCTATTTGACTGATTATTATGGTCCGATGAGTAATGTATGACCATGCCTCAAAGATGGCAACAAGCCTTCAGGAAAACTTTACATTGATTCACCTGTTTCTGACAATTTCCTTCATAATATTCTCTCCATATATGGCAAAACGCAGGACTTTTTCACTGCCTTTTGATGAAATGTATTAAAAAGTATCATCTGGTGGCACTAAAAATGGAACATCTGCCAGGTTACGCAGTTTCAGGGCACTTTTCCTGTGCTAACACGCCAGCTTCCGATTAGGCTGTCATGTGCCAACGTCGATTTGGAAGCACCATAGCCGTGTACACTTTGCTCTATTTTTTTCTATGTGGTTTCAAGCCTTGTTTAAATGAAAACTTCATTAAACGAAAATGTACCCAAAAATGGTTCCCAATTGCTTAGTGGCAATTTATGTTTTCGCCTAAAGTTAAGCTAACAAAGTAAATGTTTATTTTCGAAAATTTCGTATTTTCGGTGTTTGTAGGCGTCCGAAGGGCATAACGCAACACGATGTATTTTACTGCAGTACTGTAGGTAAACCAGGTAGCCACATTTTAGCATAAGTTTTTTGAAACAGATTTTTCCTAAAATAAATGCATGCTACGATGTGGTAGACTTGAGAAGAATTGAAACCCGTTTCTAAATAAATCGGCAGTAATAAATTTGATATTTAAATTCCAAAACATTCAAAATCTGACGAAAAATTTATTCCTAGCATGTTAGCGCCGAAAATGCTAGTGCTATTCCCTCATACTATCAGATGTAGTCGCATATAAAGAAGTATCCAATGCCCATAAAAATGAATGAATTATGTTTCCGAGCGGCGTTTAGAAAATTATCCGTTAAGATGCTTAGTCACATTAATAATTTGTTCTTTTCATAGGCATACTGAAACCGCTGGGTTTGCTTTGCTCAATGTTTGGTGTATAATACATGTCCTCCATGAATTCTGCTTTTCGGTAACATCATAAATGGTTAATGAACGTCTCATTGAAACCCTCTAGAACCTAGCCAGTAATAGTATTCTGGGAGGTAATTTCAACTATTAATTGGGTGCAATTTCGACCTTGGTCTTTCTTAGCGAATGAGTGGGCTATTGCATAATTTAGGCGTCTATATCGCTTAATTCGTATACATAGTGTGGTCAAATGTATGCCTCAAAGGACCAGCGCTTTTCTAGAAATGCCTGCAACCGTTTTGGATTCGCGTACTGTCGATGCTTTCGACCTTCTCAATTAGCATAATCACCACCACGAGGCACCAGGGCTCTATCCTCGGGTGTAAAACTCGGTACTTTCGCCGTTTTCGATATTGTACCTGAATCAAGTAGTCAGTCTAAAAAGCCAAGTATGTATAGACGAAGGAAGCAGTTACTTACTTGATTCTTTAATCATTCACCCGTATTGAGGTCTATGGGGTAGACCTATCAGTCTTAAATCAGGCTTTATGCCATTCGAACATTCAACAGTTTATAGTTGCATGATGAATTCCTTTTGAAGATAATCTGTTTATGAATTTGGATTTGTTAGATGTAAGCGATTAAGGTTTTCCTGTCCCTCTGGAAATTGTAAAGATTGGATGGGAGTCGATCAACAGTTCGCGCATGGGTACTTTCGAGGTAAAGTCCGCCGCTTTAGTATATTCAAATGCAGACGTGGTGAATATTTATGGCCGCTTAAGAGCACCGTTCACTGCCAAGCAAGATTAATTAAAAGAACACGGCTAAGCCGAATCGGCGAAGATTTCTTGATGTTGACTGATTTTGTGATGCTTTTTGACTAGTAAACTGGCTACTTATGCCAAGAGGAATAAACGACGTAATGTATGATAAGTAGTGTCTCGCAGTCAGTCATAACGCCATTTCTTCGATTGCTCATTCCGTAGCTTAATGAGAATGAAGTGAGGTTATGATATTTACTTCATACGATATGGCAGGACTCCTGAAAATTATCGTCAAGTCACATATATTTTTATACTTGTGCCTATGTCTGTCAGATAGGAAGAAAACGATACCTTACCTGATACTATTGGTGTCAATGTCTGTAATAATTCGGTGTAATCTAGTTCAAGCTTTGGTAGTCCCTGATTGTGTCGTCCTCAAAGGTTGTACCTCACAGACTGGTTTAGCTTTTGAACATTTTGTCAAGCTTAAATACTTGCAAAGTGATAGTACACTTATCCATTTTTTCAATTTCGAAAATATATGCTTCTTACGTAGTCCATGGAAAAGGTCTTAATTTGTTCAATTATAGGCGCACAACGATAACGGTGTTTTTTTCGAAGAAAACAGAGTTCTACCTGCTGAAGAAGGTCATAAACATGCGATTTATTTCCAGGCCTTCATAAATGCGGCTTACACAACACTGCCATGCGTGTGATCTGAGCCACGCACACCCTTTCCTCGAAAACTAGGTGCCTTGCCTGGGGAAAAGGTTCGTGTGATACAGACGATCAAGAGTTAATGGAATCCTTCAGGCATTGGCGTCCAATCCCAGGCTAAGATAGCTGACCGGATCGTAGACTGAAAGCAATTTGTAAACTGGGCAGAGCATGCTGGCGGACACACTATTGAGCCGGATCCCTCACAGCTGTATACTTGTCTGCGCTTTCAGATGGCACCTCTGCTGTGAGTTTGGTTCCCCTGTAACCCCTACCTTCGTTGTCCGTTAGTAGTTCACATAAGCTTTAGTATCCTTTTATTAAGAGTCAGTGAATAACCATGCAGTAATTATATTTAGACCAAATTTTGCATCAGTTGATATTGAAATGTCATTTGAATCAGCTCTTCATTGAAGGCACCCACTGTCACTCACTGAATGTAAGTGCGATCTATCGATGACCTTGGAAAAAGAGACGAGAATATCCACTTCTCTTTATTAGCCATCACCAGCCAGTCTTAATTAAACCTGAGTATAAAACCCTGATCTCGTTCTTGAGTCTAAGCTCCCTACAAAATGAGCACAGCGTCGATGCAAATCGAACGATGTACACTTTACCTTTGAATTTCGCTTTAACTTATTCGTTATAAATAGTAATACATAATTAAGTAGATCTTACCAAAAACAACAAAATACAGGGAATAGATATTTCTGGCCTTTTGCCGCCATCGGACAACGATACTCCAAGCCCGGGTTGCATACTCGGGATTCGGAACCCGAGGCAGTTTAGCATTAACCAACGTCCTCACTACTGCATCAAGAGAATCGTGTCCTGCAAGATAGGCTACAAAATATTTAATCCTCAGTGTCACGTGCACTGCAAAGTTGTGTATCATTTGCTTATTTGGGAAAAATGACTCAAAAATCGATATATTGGTTTTTCCGTAAGCGATTATTTTCACATTTTTTAATACTTGGCAATGTGAATTTTCAGGAAGATGATCAGGCAAAATTAAACTACATTGTTCATGTGATATATTACGTTTATAAGAGTTCCATCAAACATTGGCGATGGTTAGAGCTTAGAACAAGCCATGAAGACATGCAAAAAGGCCATCTGATGGTTTTGTTTCTCATTCATCTTAAACTGAATTTCTGGCAAGACGACTTTGAGATGGTCCTTGAATGTCAGCACCTGATCTTTTTCGATGAGGACAAAGGAAGTAGTTGTGTACCGGACATGATGCATTTGTGTAAAGAGCAACTACGACTCCCCAACCAATTGGAATACGCTTGTTCTCGGGTTGTACTTCACTAGACTGGACCTGGCCATTTGTGAAGTTTTACAAGGCCAAAATATTCGCAAGAGCCGCGAGCAGCTCGAGTCCTGGTTCTCAGGCCCGCACTCTATCAGCAAGCGCAATTAAATCTCTTTCCTATATTGTGCCCTGGGGCTTTGCCCGAGCAAGAGAATATATCTCGTGCGGCGAGCGCGAGCGCCCGACACCTCAAGTGACTGGTCGAGTAATTATCACGTCAATTGGCAGCCAATGCGCCCACTCCCACCTCAGACAACTGACTGGCTCGGACGGTGGGCTGATCGTGGGCGTGGGGGAGAGAATGAGGTCAACAGCTCAGCGCATTTTCCTCACCATAAACAATCTGACGCCCTTGAAACTATCATGGTGCTCTAAAAGCCGTGGCTTGGAAGGTTGCCAACTGACGGGATAACTCGGACCGCGTGGTCAGCCCAATGTGTGTTTTGTGTGGAGTGGCTGACTGGTGAACTGAGAGTCAGGCTGCAACGGCTCCTTCTTAATGTGGCCTTTATGGCACTCCCACTCCGTGGGATCCAAGCCAGGTGTGGTGGTACACCTCGGGGCGGCTCCGGCCATGCCAGCCATATGCGCCCTATCCCACTCCGGTTTTCTTGGCTGTGTCGTGACACCGAGCTAAGGTGGTGGAGAAGGAGAGAGTGCGGTAGCTACAGCACAAGGCTACTATCACTTAAAACTAATTAACGTGCAAGTTACCATCCCTGCAACACCTGGTGTGGGGCATACGGTCGATCTCGTCGAAATCGACGATCGAACTGTCACTCTTTATCCGCGACTGTCTCCGCTGACGGATTTTTGTGAGAAACCGAAAGTTTCAGGACAATTAAACTTCTTGATCCAGCGATTTCATCTTTTCTTCATTAACTGGTTTCCTAAAGCTCATATGTTCACCTCTATCATCTAGGCTGACATGTCGGGCACGCCGACGCATTTCGGTTAGCGTGCCTGGATGAAGATGGATCAACCGAAGGCCACCGAGCGCTACCGAGAACTCCTGTAAGAAGCTCACTATAGGTCGAGTAACACAGACGCACGCACCTGAGATCAAGCAATTTGTGCGCTCTGCCAACCGGAGGGAGTACTGCATAAAAACTTAAATGCCTGTTATCCTTGGATGTTTTTAATTTTGCAGTAACCTCAGTTCGTCTCAAAGACGCACATACCTTCATTTGGCAGACTTTCACTTCCCCAGCACGTAACATGAGCGGAAAGCTGCAGCTCACGAATTTAAAGGTCGATATGCCCCACGACATGCAGGACTTCATTCTGGATCAAGTGAAACCCCAGCTGCGTCATTTCGAGGAAAATCCCACGATGGAACTCAAGCTTGAACCTATTGTGCAGAACCTTGCTGAAGCGTTGAAAAATAAGTGCAAAGGTGTCTGGCAAGTGATAATTACCACCGGCACTTACTCAGCCTTCTCCGCTCATGTGCCGAAGCGTCTTTACCACGTGAAATTCGGTCGCTTCGTCATTCTTTTCTGGCAGTCCTCGTTATACTGAGGTAAATGACTCATGAATGACACCTAGTGGCCTGTCAACTCCCCGCGCCTTTGCAACATTTCCGTCCAATCTCTGACCCTAGTTCAGCAGCAGAACAAATTACGAAATACTACCTCCGGCCTTCAAGGATGCTTGGTGGCAATGCATGAGTGCGTCCTTATGTGCTAGCATGCTGAAAAGTGAATAGTCTGAGTTTTGGTAAATTCACAGAAACGCGCATTATCAACTTATCGTTTGTTTCCTAAGACGCATTCTTTTATTTAAACTTACACTGCCAGCATGTGAGTCCAGAAGTTCTGGTGTTTACTCGCATCAAAAAATTTAAGACATTGAAGTAAACTGATTGGTCAGAAACTCATTAAAATAGATACAAACGTTCTATGTGAGAAAATGTATCACTGTCGATTTCCACCCAACATTGTTGAAGGTTCCAACAAGCTGCACTAACCAAAAGTGTGATTACTGAGATTAAGGAAGACAGTTTCGCATTCTAGGGTTGAAGGTATACTTTCCGACATTTATTTTTTGGAAGAGACGACATCGAAAGAGGTTTAAATGCTTGCAACCGATGTGCAACAGTTGTGCCTATATCCTAAAATTACAGATGCTTTAAGAATCTTTTTATAGTTTAAAGTGCATTTCATTGAGACCCGTTATCTTTAGGATAACTAGGTTTCCTAGCGGGTTCCAGCTCCATTAATTTTTGAGAGGGCTATCAGATGCTCAAAGCACTATCCATTCCGGTATAATACAAAATTGCAATTAACTAACATATCCTAATTTTTGATGGGCTTGCTATTATAATCTGTCCAAACTATTACATTCAACAAACAAGGACAGCAAGCAATCGTGCGTAGTGTCTGGGTCACGACGTCTCGGCAGTGTGTCAGTTTCCGAATTACAACTACGACATGTAAGAATCAAAGTTCCACTGTGTGTTAAAAGGAAAGACATTGAAAGTGGTCCAATTATAGATATTCATAATCTTGCAATACTGGAATTTGTGACCGCTGGAAACAAGGACCATAAAGAAAAACTCTTTTAATTGCGTTAAGGCTGAAGACGCTAAAGAAACATGAGTTAGTAGGATGTGTACTATGCAGGTATTGGAGGAAGGCTTGCCAGCCAAGCGGTGGCACTTACATGATGGTCTCAAAGCAAAATGAAAGTATCCTCCATGCCGAGATATCAAAGCTAATAATCAGGCAGTAGCTGTAATTTGCGTTACCAGGAAATATGAGTAGCCGTGGGAATTGTTTGCTTCGGTGTGAATGAGGCACCGTACTTGATAAATAATCAGTTAACGGTATATATGAAAGGCGCACTTAAGCATGGTCATAAATTAACGCGAAATTCCCCTTGAACTGTTGAGCTAATGTTGTTGCCGTTCTGATTCTGCCATTAGTGCAGATTAGGAAATGTGAAAAGAATTTTGACGTAGGTAAAGGTAGTAAGAGGGTCTGTTTCTAGCGAAGATGGGAAGCTATATTAGTGATATACTGACTTCACCGCTATTTTAAGAGACAGTTGAAGCACAAAGCATGCGTTGCCTGGCGTTCATCCTAATTAAGGTGATAGTTTGTTGGAGATACAACGTGCAGGGTAGCTATGGGCTTTGATGCTGTTATTTGACACCCAGGGTTCTATCCTCTAAAAAAGGTCAGCACGAAAATCAGCTAGGTAGTTCGTCTGTTTTTGACCTGCGTATTTGCACTCGGAGTTTCTGGATTGCTATGACATTTCTGCCTAGTCTCGCATAATTGAGGTACAGCTCACTCAGGGCGTTAGGAGGAAGTTTGAAGGCGATAATCCGGACGTCTTTCCAGTTTGTTACCGACCGCAACCTTGCCTGTAGGGATCATTTTCAGGACCTAATAATTATTTTCAACGTTGCATGATGATCTGTTTTTATAAATAATCTGCTGAAATTGCATGAAAAACAGTTATTCGTGTACCCTTATAAGAGATGGAAATATGTGTTGTTGAATTCCATTTCGCAGAGCCATAACCACGGAGGCAGTTCTATGGCATCTACCCATCGAAAATTAAAAATTTTTTTAGCTGCTTTCTTACCCATTAGGGCTAACCGGCGTTCGTTAACTTATGAAGATGACATTGCATTGAACGCATGCTACACGCAATGTCAAAATTTAACCCATCGCAAGAGTATTCTCGCTGCTGAGTACTGAAATTATAGGCGTTGAAACAGCTGAACGCCTTTTACCAATTCCTCTCAAATTGCCTGTTCTTCAGCAGAATTGTGACGGGCGGAATGTAAAGTTTATGTAGAGTGGATAACTAGACAAATTAAGAATCAAACTTTGGCCATCGAAGACTGATCATTTTCCACCAACAGACGCGTAGGAATTAGACGTTCTTACAACACAGTTAAAGCATTTGAGTCCAAAATTTGAAATAAATAAGTCACTGGTGTCTTCTGTGTATGTACTAAATATTCAAAGGAAAAACGACGTGAATCTGTCGAAACTTGTTATGTTCTCTCATTTATGTTACAATTTCGGTCTGACGATCAGTAGAAATGACATATGGAGAAAGATCAAGAGATAATTTAGAGACCAAATTTTGTCCTTCGATGACTTAACCTCTTTTCGTCAACAAACGTCTACGAATCAGGCGTGTTTTTAATGCAGTGAGCTTGTCTACGTTATGATTTAAAAATTACACATTCTTCCGTAAAATGAAAATTACGTGAGTAAGTCAAACGTTTTTACGTTCTCTCTCAGAGTATCCCTTTCGGTTATTTTATGCAAGTGAGAATATGAAACGTCAGGTTAAATAAAACCCATGGTCAAATTATCGTGTCTGCCTTTTTGAAATTTTGATATTGATATTTAAAGGGGCATGGATGGCAGTACGTTTGATATGACAATAAAGTCATTCGATATGTATATGCTCACAAACGTGTCCTTGCCCTGCTAAATATAAATCCGCGATTCCATATTATGTTGTCTGACAGATGTATTTGCCACGTCTCCGTGGTTGGCTCTTGTCCATTGTTCAAGGCGCCTTTGTTTCACCAGCACTCCAAGCGCACAATCATCAGTCGTTCTCTCATAGTTTTAAAATTAAACAGCTTAAAAATTTGTCTTAAGAATTTGGATACCCATTGGATACAACACGTTTTCATCTGGATCTAATATGTTTAGGAACGGAGACGCAAATATTTTTCTTTCTGTTAAAAACGGTTGAGTGAAATCATAGGCATTCTCCGTCTAGTATGCTATCGGCCATTAACTGGTTGTTAATACTTTATGAATTTCCGTGGTATCATTTGGTTATCTATAGAACCCTTCAAGATACCAGTGCTTAATAAGCATTTCAACAAGTACTGAGATCATGATTTTTATTATCTTTACAAAGATGGTTGCGTCAAAATTGTAGATTAATCCAAAAGCATCACATATTTTACGCCAAAAATAGCTTTCACAACAAGAACCTGCTAGGAGTGTGCTCTTAGTGACTCTAGAAACCTTCTCGAAATTTGTTTTGCTAGGACGGTTACTGTACTGTACTAAGGGCTATTCCCGATAGACGTCCAATTTCCTCTTTTCGCAAGTAACCGAAACAAAAAATGGCAATTCTTGACTCCCTGCACGCTTTCCTGACGGATGCTAAAATCTTCTTTGCGCACGGAGAATACTCACAACTTTCTTCAAAACCATAAAATTGAAGAGTTACCTTGAAAAGATTCAGCAAGGAAAATAAAAATCACGATAACATCAACTTTTACTTCAGCTCAATCCGCCAAAAATCAAATCCATCCTTGAATTTCTCTTCGACAGACTACATTGATCCGAGGACTAACGTATGACCTAGCATCAGAGATTTCAGCCACCCTTCAGCAAACCCCTACGTTTATTATCCTGCCTTTGACAATTCTTTTTTGCTAATATGATCCCCGTAAAGGCCAAAACCCTGAAAGGTTTCGCTGCCATTTGATGTAACTGGTGAAAGCAATCTCACCTGGATGGCCGCATCAAAACGTTCTGACAGTTAACGCAGTTCCAGCGCACATTTCCTGTGCTAACACGCCAGCTTACGATTAACATGTTGCGTTCCAACGTCAAGTATGAAGAACCATAGCCGTTTTTGTTTTGCTTTATTTTTTTCTATGTGGTTTGGAAGCTTTATCTAAATGGAAACATAACTTACCGAAAATGCACCCAAATTTGGTTTTCATGTGTTTAGTAGGGAACAATGTATTTTTTCTTATTTTAAACCTACAAAAAGATTTATATTTTCGAAAATTTCAAATTTTTTGTGTCTTTTACGAGTCCTAAGCACATTGCGCAAACGTAAGCTAGGAGGTGTAAGTTAAGCATTACTTTGGTGAAACTGTTCTTTACAGAAATAAATGCACGTAGCGAGGCGTTAGAATTTAAGAAGAATTGAAACCCGTTTTTAAATAAACTGGCAGAAATTAATTTTATATTTTGCCTCCAGGTGGCACCCTCCCAAAGCACGCAAATACTAAAGAAACAGTTTGCTCCTAAAAAGTAAGTGTTAATGATACTAGTCTTATTTTCTATTGTTATGATATATTATCTGATATAAACAAGCATCCAAAGCTCGTAATAAAATGAACAAATTACTTCGCTACGGTTTCCAAGGATTATCTTGACAGGTATCCGCAAAGATTCTTAATTTTAAACGAGTTGCCGTCGGATAATGTCCATTTTAACCAACACGCATCACTTTTGTTGTCAATTTTAAGCGTACTTAAACCATTCGCTTCACTCTTCACAAGGTTTGGCATCTATTTCTCGTCCTGTGTGAATTATGCTGTTCAAAGTAGCTATAAACTTCCTGAATGTCTAAATGAGCTCCGGTCAGTGATCACTTTCTGAAAGTTATAATTAAGTACAATTTTGCCATTGACCTTCTTTAGCAAATGAGTCGACTGTGATATAATCTGGTCATTATATCTTCTACCTTTATATGGACCTGGGTCAAGTATATTCCTGAAGGGATGCGCATCTTGCCAGAAATGTGGCCTTCGTTTTGGCTTTGCCATAATCTCGGTATTTTGGATCTGATCAGGTTGCATAATCAGCACGAACTCAATATGATTCATCAGAGCTCTATCCTCGGGTGTAAGCTCGCCACTTACGTAGTTTTCGAAAACCATTATCGTGAAGCCAAGTTTGGGCTATCGGTGGATATGCACCGTGTGATCTAACTCATGAGACATGATGAATGAAATCGAACCTATAAATTGTCACCCATTAGAACGCTGTACATTTGATTTATTCCGAGTATGTTTATTTATAATTTGGTCCGTCAAAACGTTTACCAATGTGGGTGGAAATCAACTTTACCTAGTGTTCTGGTGGTTAGTGACGTTTGTAGCTATTGTGAACTAAGCTTGCGCATCCACATGTGTTTTCATTTTGAGAAGATACTAATCGAAGCTCGTTTGTTTTACCATATGGAGCTGACAGCATGTTAAATTTGATTTATTTAGCCACATATATATGATAAAGAAAGGTGTAAATGCAGGTTATTTTAAGGACCTCCAAAGTGTTATGTATCTAACAACCGGAATTCGCAAATATGTGGGCTTTGATGTCTAAAACGCACTAATAAAATCTACTGGAAATCATTTATTCTTATATCCCGACACTTCTTTTTGATTTGCTGATATATATTATAACGGACTGGCCAACAACAAATGTTATTTTAAATTTAAAGCATACGGTAAGATATTACATGCATGGTATAGTTTTGCCTATGTGTAGTTCGGAAAACTGAGGGATTGAAGCTTTCTATTTTTTGCCATATCTTAATATATATGGGGCCAATCTGGTGTAATTTTGCAATCTTATAATAAATAAATAAAGCAACAAACGCTCTAACATAGAGAAAAAAGTAAATCTTTTAATTTGAGCCAATATACATCCAGTGCTTTAATTTATCCGGGATAACTTTATCGTTGGCGCCTGCCCAAGAAGGAAGGGCCGCGAATTCCTGAAGGCAATGCACTCAGACGAGGCATGCATTAACAGGCATATAGATTTGGATGCCACTTACAAATGTGTCAAGATAAACTGGAAGAGAAAAAAGCACTATCGACCGGATAAATTAAAACACTGAACGTCTATTGGCTCAAACTTTAGCCAACCATTGAAGCTTGTGTTAGGCATTGTTTAAGATTAACTGTTTTCTGTAAATTCCCATTTGTCTGAAGACGAACTGGGGGACCAGATTCGAAAATTCACACAATTAAGTTATTTTGTTCCAAAAGAGCTTCAACTTAATTTAACTAAATTTCTTGAAATGCCGATATTATATGTATGGATAGCTGATGACGGCTGATGAGCCAGAAGTGGCCAATCCAGTTTCCCTTGTCTTTTTCGGCAAAGCTCCTTAGACCTGCCGGTGTCAAGCCACCCTTGCTGCGATTAGCGTATATATAGTTCAAATGAATATGATGAATCGGTTTGGACGTAAATCTGCTCATGCCTGTTACTTTTACTCTGAAACTCAAGAATATTTTAAGGAATGGAATGGCGGTCGATCAGGTGTTTGCATAATGGTACTTTCGAGGTCAAATGCATCACATTATCATATTCAAATGCATACGAGGGGAGTGTTTGTGGCCACTTAAGAGCAGTGACGGCTTCCAAACAATATCAGTTAGAAAATACAGCTAGGCAAATCGGGGATGATTTCATGAGCCCAAAGGTTACTGTGACACGTTAAAGGTAGGCAAGAAAAACGAATGAAGAAATGGGTGAAAAATACTGTCCTGTATTAATTGACAGTGCCATGCCTTCGATTGTTCACTCTGTATTGTAAGTATAATGCATTTTGCCTGCAAAAGCAAGTCCATGCGACATCAGCTGGATTCTTTGAATGACCGTTAAATAACAAACTTACAACATTCATGTTTTGAAGTGTGGAAGGCATGGAATATAGGATGTTCGTAATAGTCTTATTTAAATCTATTTTGTCATCACTGGTCATAACACACAGGAAAACACTTTAATTTTCCTGTTACTTTTGACATAAATACTTGTATGAATTTAGCAATGTGTTGTAGAAGCTTTCGTTAATATACAACCGATTGAGCTTTCTTCAAATATCGTAACGTTCTGGATCACTGAGGCTTAGCATTTTTGCAATCTTTTTAATACTTTCAAAGCGATATTTTCGTTCTTCCCATATACGCGTTAAAAAGGTGTTTATCAGAAACTCCATGGAAAATATGCTCGCCTTTTCTTTGTATAATTATAAACGCAGACCGATTAATTGGTTTAAGAAAACATATGTCCAATCGTAGACGGAGGTCATGAACATGTTACCACGTAGCAAGTCTTTGTTAATGTTGTCCTCCTAGCACTGCTACGCGTGTGAGCTTCTAACCACCCTCACGCCCTGCAGGAAAACCTGTTGTGTGTTGTGAAGAGGTTCGTGTGTGGCACGCGAAGAACAGCTTATTAAATATTTCAGGCACTGGCTATCAATCCCAGCATCAGATGGATGGCCGGATCGTGCAACCAACTGTGCATTAGAGAGATAGTGGAGTGTGAGATCGACTCCAGGGTCTCCATCCCCTTGGAAAATTCACTGAATTTTTATTGTAATGAATCAGAGTCGATTGAATCTAATAGGAATGGCCAAAACTTGTAATTTAGAAGGCTGTCATCTGATGAAAAAACTTGGACCTCGCAGTCAGACCTGTGTATGTGTCTGGCGTGCTGATTAATGGACGGAGAGTCTGGCTACAATGATTACTTCTGAATGCCTTTTCACTTGCACTCTAACTCAGATGGGATCCTAACCGTCCCTAGCCTGGTTTCTATGAAAACCTGGTGAACCTAACGTGGATCAGTTTGTTTGTGGCACGTGAAGGCACGCCTTGGTGGCCACTGCACCCCAATCCGTCTCCAGTCTTCTGAACCGGACCGAGGTGGCTAACTGACGAGAGTGTGCTGGGGAATGTTTGCCATCACAATGAAAGTACGTTCGCGCAGATCACCGATGTGTGCACAGCACTGCATGTTGCGCATGATAGCTATCTTCAATTGCATCGGTTGAAGTAGTCTTGACCTACCAAACTAATGCCGTAAGAATTGCCGAATGAAGTTTCAATTTAAACCTATAAAGCATTGCTTCAGCTTATTATTTTGGCATTTGGTCAACGAGTCCGGACATTACGCATATGTGTACAGCACAAATGGTGCAACTACAAGGTGTCTGGATGTCCAGGGTTGTGGTTGATTGGAGGAAATTTAATTAATGCCAAAACTGTTGTGGCAATCCGCCAATAGGTCTGTCAACACCATCTCTGCCTTTATGTTTTTCTATGAATGCATATTACTTGTTCATAGTATATTTTAGCAGACTTTTAACCCATTGGAGATTTTGAAAGTTATACCCATAACCCTACAGAGAAAATCTTCGCACATAGCCGGTCCAGTGTAAGGTGTATGATCACGCTTAAGTACTACAGCAAGCCATGCTTCTTAACATGATGAAACGAGTAATTCGGTATTGTATTGCATCTATTGAATTTGAGAATACATCGGTAATACATAAAACAAAATGGCAGGGATTTTCGTGATTGGCTATTTGGCAATGAATGACTGTTTGACTCCACTAACCGGTGACGAACTAATTAATGACTCTAGCATCGAACACAATCAGCAGTTAGGCGTAGAATACGGGAATGATGGCAATGGGGTAGGACAGTTTGAAGGAATGAAAAAGGTTGGTAACCTGTTAAAAATAAATGAAATTTAAAAGCTCCGTCATTTTTCAAAGGAGGTGGTTTTTGGCCACTGAATTAGACCATATTTCACACCTACGTGTCCAGGCTTACCTACACGCCAGCCTTACCGTAACCCTGTCCCTTACCCTATCCATTGTGTTCCTCACCGTGTTAGTAGCCTCGTACAATAGTTCTTTTTGGATAAGCGGGGACGTATAAAAGAACCTTGATGGTCGTTCTCGCGAATTGTATTAATTCAGATGTGTTTTGAACATTTGTTTTCGGTCAGAACCCTACTATGCAGAAATTACATTCAGGCCAGGTTTCACCGCAGTCGTTATCGAAAAATAATTTAAATTATCTCGTCTTTGAAGGCCGTTTTCTTAAAATTCGGTAGCACTTTTTGATATCCACTTTAATTTATGCAGCGCTTCGTAGAAATTAACTCGCTAGAAATTGCAGGCTTTCTCCCTTGTTTTGCATAGCCACTATGCACTCATGCACTTTGTGACCTTGACTTCTGCCACGCTGATGCCAATTGTAACGTTGCGCAGACCCAGTCATTCGAAAAGCCTGTTATCCTGATATTAATTTTCGCTGCCTCACGATGACCGAATGAACCTTTAAGGCTGATAGATCACTTCTCTGTCAGTGCCTTGATTCATACATTATAACCTTTTTAGTACGATTCAAAGCATTGAATCACTACGCACACCTGTGCAGCTACTCATCCAAAACTTTCCCGCACACACCGTGATTTGTCATTTTTTCAGGCTTTTAAAGTCCGAATATTTCTTTAAAGTAGGAATTTAAAACGTATCTCCTTAGTTCTAGAAACTCATATGATTAATTACATTCAACCACTGCAGAATGGCTACTTGCTGGCTCCGGGTAATATACCATTTAAGAGTACGCTGTGGAACTCGTGGTAATATAGGCAGAACCCGAGAGCAAAAATGTAGAAAGGAAAAGTTTTATGCTGACCAAAATGCAAGTTCACTCATTTTGGCACATTTTATATACTACTTGTAATTCAATTCGGGTTAAAATGGTGCATTTTAATATTTCAGTGAAGCTCCTTAGATTTTACAATTTGCTTTGCCTTGTCAAAAACGAGACTGCAACACCTTAATATCGTCGTCCTTCTGAATGGCTACGTATCCTGTCACCCCATTATCATTTTGTCGTATGGAAGCTTAAGTTCCGGCATGGCATGTTCCATAAAATTGAAAAACCTTTAAATTTATAGTGACATCTTCGACTGAATTCGAATTCAAAATACTAGGGGAATCGTTATCCATGCTACCTCAGGGCCAAACAACCTCACAACATAGCAGCATCCAATTGAGTATACCTCAGCTTTCGTCAATACGACCTGAGCAGTTCGCTTCGACTGTTCCCCAATTTTTTTCAATTAAACTGTGCTTAAACATCTGCATACAATTCTGACCTTCCACTGCTTGTCTTTTACGCTCTTGAGTTGCTTCCTGTTGAACGATTTTAGCTTTTGTTAGAGGAGCCGTCAATACCTTTACTGACAGTTTCCCTGCTAGAAAATAAGATGAGCGCCTCCGATGAAATTGTAGGAAGAGGCGTGTACTTGAATTTTTCAGCTGAACATGCCAACTGCCTGCCAACTGCCTGCCAACTGCCTGCCAACTGCCTGCCAACTGCCTGCCAAGTCGGTAAACGCTTTGGCTTCAACTGAACCACTCTCAATGCCTCTTTATCTCCTTAGGGGGCAGTTTTCATGAGAAATGGCCTTTGAATGTGTTGGAATGAGAAGGACACTTGAAATTTTCCATTGGTGCAAAGAAGAGTGTACCACCTAGGTCGCGCAGACCAGAAATAATCTACCCACCTGCATATGGTGTAATTGCACCGATTACATGCACCTGCAGTGTTAAGTGTCGAGAATTCACTCTTGTGAAAAATGCACTTTGGTTTGCCGGAGGGATGTATCTAACCTCTTGAGAGGAAATTGATTGCAATTATCATCTCTACTATGACATTTTAAATATCGGAAATTCGCCCCTGGCACACATATTCACAATGCCAATCAGCAGTTATCTCATATCACACATGTCTGTGATGTGTACCGATCTACGTCGATTCGACAGGAAATTAGCCTGTACCCTATGATTCTCATTTTTTCTTCTATGCTCCTCAGTAGGAACACTTTCAAGAATCAGCATTAGGCAGCTGAATGGAAACACGGTGTCAATCATAATTTATGTCAAGCTGGGAATTGAGTAAAACTTATAAGTTGCCTGCATACTAAACATAAGTTAAGTACAAACTTGCATCCGTTTGCCTTACGACATCTGGGTCATAAAGTGATTATTTTTCATTATCCTGGATCCTGCACGCAGAAGCGGTTGTTACCTATTTAGTTGGAAATTCAAAATGGGAAGGCCTAGACAGATGAAGACACAGCAAACAGACTGACTTACAGCCTAATGATAATCATCAACAGATGTTAACTAGAAACATTCGAAATGCCCTATTCAGTTGGCGTTAAATGGAGAGAAGAATTTCGAAAGACTTTTCGAATTCTATGCCGTATTTGAAATTACCTGCTATTGGAATTGTTAAACTACGCATCACCTCTCCAAATAGTATTATTTAACCGTTTGAAACAAAGGGATATACTTTTATAAAATGTTAGGAACTATACGAGCGTAGAGAAATGTTTACAATAAGAAGAAGAAGAAAGCCATATGCATATGATATGCTGCGGACACAATATGCAAGGCTCAAACAGCCAGTTAATTACTTGATTGTCAATGGCTGCGAAACTGAGAACTTGAATTCATGTTGTAACTCTTGTCAAATAATCTGTTCTCCGAGAAACCACTCTATGACTTCTCGTTGTCAATTTTTTCTCTTGCGTCCAAATGAAGAGTAATTTATCGGTTTTTCTGATAAGCTTGAATGTCTGCGAATTCACCAAATCACACTATTGTCCCAGTCAACCAATGACTGTTCGTCTTGACCACATAGTTCGTGCTGAGTTCCTCCGATCTGCATTAAATCTCAAATCCATGTGGTGTATGGATAGGGCTGAGGGTTTTGTTGACGCCTTCGTTTGCACCTGTTGAGGAGTAATCGTCAAAAATATCGTGATTCAGTTTTTCCATGTTTCACTTCACTAACCGGGTTAATATAATATTTCGAAGTAATTGCATGTTAACCCCTAAATTTCGTCCATAATGTCTTTTTCTAAAACAATTTCATATCAGGCCGCCACAGTAGATTTGCGAACAAGGGTACGGAGTCAGTCCAAATGATTATTAAACTTCTATTCTATCATATATTGCTTCTTCAGGAGACTGACACTTAGATATTGCAATGCTAAACAACTGTTGATCTACATTGCCAACGAGGAATAAATCGGTGTACTGAAAGCCAAATTGTCAGGTGAAATAAAATTACCAGTAAAGACAAGGAAGTCTTCAATAGCCAATTCTGACTTATTAGTCACAATCAGCCACCTTTATCCAACCCCAGATGAGGCAGGGTTCAAACCTGCTACCTAGTTATTAAATATTTGATGCTTTAACCTTTGATTCACGGGTACTTTACCACTGGCGTTGGTTATGGCTAGCTGATGATGGCTGATAAACTAGACATGGCCATTCAAGTTTCCTTTGTCAGTAAGCTTCTATCGTACTAGCCGCTGTGCAGCTGCTGGCAGGGCACGAGAGTGAGTCCCAAGGTAGTTCGGAAGGAGTTCGCTGTTTTTGAAAACTCATGAGTAGAATTGATTCATGACACATTTGGGTGTGAGTAAAGAATGCTAAAAAGCCATTACTCTGCTTTTCGTCTACTGTTATGCTATTCCGTCTGGTCAGCAGTCGTATTGATCTAACATATGTCTTGGTTCTGTCCTTCTGTTGAACACAACCCACACGAAACGTTCGCTCCTGCTCTAGTTTGTAGCAGTTTTAGCAGACGAAAGATGAACCTCGTTTATTTGAACTGAGACGTAACTCACAACATGAGCAAGTTTAAAATCTACAGATTGTTTTATACTGACGGGTGTGATAGAGGAGAAGACAAAATGTGTCTATGGAGAAACTGCTTTATTCTACATCGGCAGAAAACAGCGGATCTCCAGCTCGTAAAATCTCGCTTATTTATTTGAGTTTTGGGAGTTCTCCAACGTTCCGGCCAATCGCTTGACAATCCCGGAGAGCCTTCTGGAAGCGACTGGCCTACGAAGTGCTTCACGTTGATTGGTCGCATCTCACGCTGGAATCCCCTCGCGGGAAGTGCTCGAAAGTTTGGGCCAAACGCGTGCATCAAGACATCACGCGTACTGGGTGCAGTGGTGCACACTGATTGGCTGCCTTGTTTCCCACGCGCCTTTCTCAACAGGCTTGGCCTGTTTAGGCGGGTGTCCTCAAGTGCTCTTTCAGTTACGGGCTGCGATTTAATTGCAGGTCCCGTCTCCGTAACAAAATAATAAGCAGTTATCGGCAGTGAAGCCAC